>CM035169.1:12640829-12893329 GCA_020205615.1 Panax quinquefolius
TTTTGGTGTCGAGATTCTTATTCACGTATCTGACCTTTATTAAATATCTGTGACCTTTATTCACGAATACTTGGCGCTATTCTTAGAAAAATGAAATTTCTTCTTTTTGTCCAAAATATCTAATGCGGATCTTAAAAACTTTGATTGTATCCGTGTTTTAATCGTTAACGAATTTTATTCCCTACGATTACTTATGAAGTATTTTTTGAACTTGGATTGTTTAAAATCTGAATCCTTAATATTGTTCTTTTGTTTCCTTTGGATTCGTTTCCTTTAAAATATATTTTCATCATCCTCGATCTAAATGATGATATTCTTGAATATCTTTGGCTTTGTAGTGCGAAGATGAATGATTTCTTGATGAATATCTTTGGCGCGTGGTCACAATGAGCGAGTGTTTAGATGAACATAATGGTGATGAATATCTTTGGCACGTAGTGCAAAAATGAATATTTGATTCGAGATATATATTGATTGATGTTACGGGGATAAAATATCGACGATGAACTTTTAAATTCATATATAGAAGATAGTAGTTTGCATTCTCTGCCTTCTCTTAACAAATTGTTGTTTCATTGTAGTTGTTGATTTAAGCGGTTGTCTATTGTATTCTATTAGATTTTTCCTGTTGGAGACTAACGATAATTTGTTGTATATTATCTTAGTCGTAATATTCTTCTTGGGATAGTTGAGCTCACCACTTGTCCTTTTGTTACATTTTCTTCTCGAGGAGGCGAGAATGTAGCGTAGTCTTAATCGGGGTATGGAATGAAGGTTACAGAGAGTTGTTTAGTAGTCCTCACCATTTTGTAAAATAATGTATCGATAATTGTGATGAGGATTTATTTGGGTATGTATATTATGCAGAAAGACAATAATTGTATTTAAACTCATGATTATATATGTGGTGCGTATTTTGCACGACAAATGTATTAATAAAGTTGTAGTTATTTACGTACCATGTATTTGGCGACTCGAGAATGGGTTGGATGGAATGGACCTATTTTTGAGGCGTCACGGTTGATATCGAGCTTAGGGATATGATCTGCTGGCGGAATCGGGGATATAGAACTAGGAGGGAGGCGAGTAAAATCCTTGATCCCAAGTGTATCTACCAAAAGCTTATTTGTTAGTTAGTCTTATATAGAGATATTATGTGATATATTGATTTCCTTAATTAACCGCTTGTTTTATGGCATTATTTGAGAATGTTGGTCGAGAATATTATGATGGAGTAAATGAGGCAAATGGAGATACTGTCTTTCATGCAGCGAGGAGAAACGTCTGACAGTGACAATGTTCCTCTGTGACGACACCTTGGCGAGATGATGAGCGAGGATGTTTAGAAGCTTTTGCAGTTCATATAAAAATCGAAGAGGAGACTACGTGTTCAAAATACGAGGAGGAAATGATACTTGATTCACGGGTGTGTGGCCGAAACGGTGATTCGAAGTTGGGACCACGAATTATGGGGAAGCGGATCCGATCGTACGGCGGAAACATGGGTCGAAACAAATTACCAAGATATTCGATGTCTTGGGATGCGGAGAAACGAAAGTTCCATTCGCCACCTTTATGTTCGCGTGCGAGACTACCAATAGAATGCAGTGAAAGCGTACCAAATCAGCCGCACTTTCGGCATGTCGTGGGAGGCGTTTGAAGCAGATTCAATAGCAAGTACTTCCACGAAAGTATTAAAGTCGTATGAAGGAAGTGGAGTTTATTAGATTGGAAGCGAGAATAACATGGCGGTGTCCATGATGAGGCGAAGTTCGCGGAGTTATCCAGTTTTGCCTCATTTGGTGGAGAATGAGGAGCATTATGGGCGGATGTTTACGAGAGGTTTGAAACTGGCGTATGTCGATATCTCATTTCTCATAAATTTTCTCTATTAGGATGTTGTCAGCGGGCTTTCGGTTATTTAGAGAGCAGTATGTTCGTAGGGGACCCTTGAGGATCGTACATTGGGGAGGTATACATCACTATTGAGGATACATGAATGCGAAGCAATACAACTTTATTATTAAAGCAGTAAAATTTGAATAAATATTATCTTACGAGCGATACTATACGAAATAAATCCTCAAGTACGTTTATTGATACATTACGAAAATGGTGAGACTACATGACTTTACAAATAACCGTTCCATGCCCATTGTATACTGGCGTCTAGCCTCACGAGAAGAAAAATGGAACAAAACCAAAGGGTGAGCTCATTTATTCTTAAAGAATATTATGACTAAGATAATATACAACAAATTATCGTTGGTCTTCAGCGAGGAAAAATCTAATAAGAATCTGATAGGCAATAATTTTAAATTAATATTTACGTTCGTAATAATTCATTAGAAGAGTTAAATGAAAGAACAAATTTGAAGTTCATCGTCATCTTTAATTTATCCACCAATAAATCAATATACATAAATCAAATATTAAATGCTTTGCACTACGAAGGAATATTCATCAGTTAATTCGTGATAAACAGTTAATGACCTTGAAAGATCATCTTTGCCTTTACCGGGCCAAAGATATTCAATAATATCATCATTTAAGGCGAGGATGATGAAAATAGTTAAAGAAAGCGAATCCGGTGAAGCAAAATATTAAATTAAGGATTAAGGATTAAGTACTTTGTTTACGTCGAAAAATACCAAAAATAATCGCCGGTGGTGTAAAATTCGAGAATGATCAAAACATGGATCTGATCAAAGCTAGTATCGAGAATATAGATATTTTAGACGAAAGAAAATTTTCATTTTTCGATGAATAGTGCGTATACCGTGAATAAATGAGTATCGCTGAATAGTGAATCGTGAATAGTAATCAGAGCACAAAAGTTTCAAATTTGATAAAAAACTTGATCGATATTTCAACATAATGATATTGAAGAAATAATATCATGAGAAGAAAATAACATCCACCTTACCTCGAAGATCGATCTTACATTTGAAAATAGGATATAGGCTATGACTTGGACTTGGTAGTATAGCAATACTCAAAGTATACTCAAAATACTCCACAAGAATAAACGATAATATAGAGAAAACTTGGGTTTACGGTGTGATTTTTAATTCTAAAAGCCTTATTTACAGGAAAATTGCTTGAGAGAACAAAGCGAAAAATTTAATAAATTAATAATATAATTATATAAATTTCCTACACATTGCCTAGAATGCGATTTGACCATCAAACACATGCCACATTCTAGAAAAAGTAAGTAAAAAAAACATTTTTCTAATTTTAAATATTTAAAACTTCAAAATCGATTATTTGAACCCGAACTTCAATAATTCATAATAAATAGCCCTTTCATCAGGAAAATTCGAATCTTAAGAGTTTTTATAGGAAATTCAATTCTCTACAACTGCGGAAGAAATTTTTTCCAAATTCCAAATAAAAATTATGAAATCCTGACAAGCAGGCGATTTTCTGAAATATAATCAAATTTGATTCGATAAATGGGGTCCTGAGCATGTTTAACATGTTTTAAACATTTATTGCAACAAAATACTCTTCCTCTCGTGTATCATATATCCCACATTAGAGTTGTAAAAAAATATCACCATTATTATATTATTAAAATATAATAATATATTTAAATGAATTATTTTTATCGAGAAAAAGATAAAATTTCAATTTTCAACAATTGTCACAATAAAATTTTCTCCATCTATATCCACATAAAATCAATATTTTTCTCATCATATGAATCAATAATTAATTATTCACAAATAATATTACGAATCACATGATATTAATTGAGGAAGGGGTTTAGGAAAAGGGGAACTTTCGATAAGAATTTCTTCTTCTTTGGTAGCCTTGATTAGGTGACCAAACCTCTCCTTAGAGCGAGAACTTTCTAGACATTGCCAATAATGTTATCTAATAATATTATTAGGATAATATGAATTATTGCCGATAATAAAAAATCTTTGTGTAATGACGATTATTGAAGCAATGATATAAAATGTCAATATGACAATTATTAACTCGATAAAAATCTTTGAGCATTAATTCTTTGTAACCATTATTGAGTGGTGCGCTTCTTCTACGTAAGAATCGATAATTGGTGCAATCACAGGTATGCTCTTGTGTTTTAACCACTTAAGATTATTTAACGATGCTTGATACTTACAACTTCTGTAGTTATTTTTAACTTGACTTATATTTGTCTTTTCTTCATCCAATAAACTTTCAGTTATGGGGCCTGTACATTGCCATTAGCAGCCGTCGCGATGCGAATATTCCAAAGCGAAATTGAATATTCCGATTGACCAAGCGAATATTCCCCGACAACGATGAATATTTTATAACCACTTGCTTTATTTTGAAATATTTGCGTATTTTACCCTAACTATCCACATTAATCAAATCAACCCTTACTATTTCAAAATAATAAATAGAAAATTAAATTTCATTAATAATAAGTTGGGGTCTTCTGAGGAATGTGGGAAGAGCTTGAAGAACTTCGAGAGGAGACTCGTTTATTACGTATTGCGAAATTGTCATCTTTGGAAAAGCGAGCGTGGTAGGCGGCGTGTTGAGTAGAAGATGCATTATACTGAGTACAGTATAATATTATCGAAGACTCATTTGTATAATTTATAAATAATAGAGATGGAGATGAAAACTCTGGGGTACCCGCGTGATGATATCGATTATAATCGACTTTAATCGATAAAGTTAAAATTTATTGAAACTCTGTTCTGGGAGGCGATGAATTTGAAGAAGGAGGTGCAAAGTTGTTATTTCAAGAAAGCGAGTGGTGAGGTGAGAAAGGAACAGATTTATTAAAGAAACCCCAAATTAAATGAAATTAATCGATTTCCTAAATATTTATTATTTTAGAAATAACGTGAGGAGGTTGATTGGATGATTAATGTGGATAGTTAAATGGGTAAAATCATGAAATATTGAAAATAATTTAGAACGAAGTGGTTATAAAAAATATTCTATTTATTATTTTAAAATAGTAAGGGTTGAATAATTAGTTATGGGTAAAATCATAAATATTTGAATCAGTGGTTATAAAATATTCATTATTAGCCGGAATATTCGTTTGGTGGTGGAAGAATATTCGGGAATATTAAATGCTGACGGTAGCGATCTTTTATGGGCCCCATAACGGAAAAGCGATTGGATGAAGAAAAGCGACAAATATAAGTTGTTTATAAATAACTTGGCGTAGTTATTCTGAATTATCTTTGTTGGAATACCCGATTGGTTAAAACACACTAATACGCATTGTTAAGCGGTAGCACTTGCGGTATTGCACCAATTATTGATTCTTACGTGAAGGCCACTACTCAATAATTGTTACGATAATTCTTATTCGGTATTTTATTTTATTGATTCAATAATTCTTTGCATTGATATTTTATATTCTTGTTGTTTTGATAAATTGTCATTACACAAGTATTTTCCATTATCGAAGCAATAATTCATATTATCTGAATAATATTATTAGAAAACATTATTGGCAATGTCTAGAAAGTTACATCTAAGGAGAGGTTTGGTCACTAATTGCAGCGCCAAGAAGGAGAAATCTTTATTGAAAGCCCTGCTTCCAGGGCGACTGGTTGCCCGATCTTTGTGATTCTGTAATATTATTTGTGAATAATTAATTATTGATTTATATGATGAGGAAAATATTGATTTTATGTGGATATAGATGGAAAATTTTAAAATGACAATTATTTGAAAATTAATATTTTATCTTTTTACGATAAAATAATTCATTTAAATATATTATTTTAATAATATATTAATGATGATATTTTTACGATGAATGTGGGATATATGAGTATATGAGGAGGAAGAGTATTTTGTGGCATTAAATGTTTAACACATATTTTGTGTGTTGGTGGACCTGATTATTGGTAGAAATTTGATTATAGCTTTGTAAAATCGATGGAGTTTATGAATTTCGGTCAATTTCTATTTGGAATTTGGAAAAACTTTCTTCTGCAAAGTTGTAGAGAATTGAATTTTCTATAAAAATGCGCGAGATTGAATTTTACTGATAAAAGGGCTATTTATTGTGAATTATTGAAGTTAGAAGTTAAAATAATTGATTTTGGAAGTTTAAAATATTTTTAATTACAAAAAGCGTTTTTTTCATTTTTTTGAAACTCATTTAACATGTGATTAGGAGGCTGAATTCAGATTGTTAGTATGCGTATGAAGTTGTGGAAAAATTATAATATTAATTTATTAAATTTTCTACTTTGGTGTTCTAAGCATTTTCTATAAATAGGGTGCTTAGGTTAGAATTAAAAATCACACCCGAAACTGAAGTTTCTCTCTCTATATTATCGGCGTATTCTTGTGAGTATTTTGAGTATACTTTGAGTATTGCTATACTCTGGTGCTGAGTTCAAGTCATGCTTTATATCAGGTGTTTAACTAGAAATCTTGTCTTTCGAGATAAGGGATGTTATTTTATTAGAAAATGATATTATTTCTTGATATAATTATCTTAGAAATATTGGTTGAAAATTTTTATCAAATTTGGAAAATTTTCATGGCCAGGGAGTTCTTATTCATGACTTTCTTATTCACGAGTTCTTATTCACGAGTACTATTCACGAAGCGTGGAGATGTTTTTTGTGAAATTTCTATCTTTTGGTGTGAGATTCTTATTCACGTATACGGCACTATTCACGAATCTGACACTATTTATCAAAAATGAAATTTCTTCTTTTGTCCAAAATATCTATTATGGATACTAGCTTTGATTGTATCCATGTTTTGATCATTCTTGAATTTTATTCCACTCGATTACTTATGAAGTATTTTTGAACTTGGATTGTTTAAAATACGAATCCTTAATATTGTTCTTTTGTTTCCTTTGGATTCGTTTCCTTTAAAATATTTTTTCATCATCCTCGGTCCTAAATGATGATATTCTTGAATATCTTTGGCACGTAGTTCAAAGATGAATGATTTCTTGATGAATATCTTTGGCGTAGTGCAAAGATGAGCAGTGTTTAGATGAACATGGCCAGGCTTATGAATATCTTTGGCTGTAGTGTAAAAGATGAATATTTGATTCGAGATATATATTGATTGATGTTACGAGGGATAAAATATCGACGATGAACTTTTAAATTCATATATAGAAGATAGTAGTTTGCATTCTCTCTTAACTCTTCTAATGAATTGTTGTTTCAGCTGCGGTTGTTGATTTAAAAGCTGGTTGTCTATTGTATTCTATTAGATTTTTCCTGTTGGAGACTAACGATAATTTGTTGTATATTATCTTAGTCATAATATTCTTCTTGGGCTAGTTGAGCTCACCCTTGCCCTTTTGTTTCATTTTTCTTCTCGAGGAGGCGAGAATGTAGCGAAGTCTTTGGTCGGGGTATGGAATGAAGGTTACAGAGAGAGTTGTTTAGTAGTTCTCACCATTTTGTAAAATAATGTATCAATAATTGTGATGAGGATTTATTTGGGTATGTATATTGTCTAGAAGACAATAATTGTATTTAAACTCACGGTATATATGTGGTCGTATTTTTTGCGACAAATGTATTAATAAAGTTGTAGTTATTTACGTACCATGTATTTGGTGACTCGAATGGGTTGGATGGAATAGACCTATTTTGGGGGCGTCATGAATCTTGCTTTGTAGAAGTAAAATTCAAGAATGCTCGGAAGAATATTTCCACGAAAGATCTTTGGATGAAGCCTTGAATATCGAGGATATTCCTTTAATTTCATGGAGTATAGAAGTCAAAATTTTAATGTTGAGTATAATCCGAATGGAATTACAAAAGATATCACCATGCATGCGGTACTTAGCATAGGCGGTTATTTCAACAAAATAATAATAACGGAACGGTGGGGTGAAATTCACGCCAAGCGAGGATGTTCCAACGAGAATAATAAATGCGGAATAATAAATGATGGAACCGAGTCCGGTATATAGCATGAGCGAGGATATTCAGAAAGGCGAATAATAAAAGCGAAGAATAATAAAAATGGAACCAGTCGTCCGATGTATAGATGCAGACAAAGATATTAAACGAGAATAATAAAAAGCGCGAATAATGAAGAATGTCACCAAGTATAGTATAGGGTAGCAGTATCTGAGTTATTCAGCGAAGCAATAAAGAAATGGAATAACATAAGTTCTCTTCTTTAATCTGAAAGAATAATATCCACTTACTAGTAAAATAATACTTGATATAAGAGTAGTGAAGTAGCGAGAAAACTTTTCTTACATCTCTCTATAGTTTCTCTCTACAGAGATTTCGGTGAATTCGTAAGAAAATAATGAAGGAATGAGCTTTATTTATAGGAAAATGGAATGCATAGTAACTAATCCATGAAGCGGTCCAGATTGATTTACTTTAATTTTGACGGTCCGTATTTAAAGAAAAATCTTTTAAATAAAATATAATATATTCTATTTATATAAAAAGATTTTTTACTATGCAAACACTATCGCAGGCACTATGCAAACACACTATCGTAATAAAATATAATATATTCTATTTATAGAATAACTTTAATAAAAGTATTACATTTTTATATAAAAAGATTTTACTATGCAAAAACACTATGCATAATAGAATATAATATATTCTATTTATAGAATAACTTTAATAAAGTATTACATTTTTATATAAAAAGATGTTTCTATTTTATTACATTAATAATCTGAATAAAACAAAACTTTTAAATCAACAATAATTGAATCAAATAATGTGAGATATTATCGCAACTATTGTAGCAATAATTGAAACAAACCGAGTGACTTCTCACATAAATATCAATAATCAATACGATTGTCTTTCTTGTCAACAACAACCCGTATTCTTGTACTTTTACTACCGAAAGTAGTTCAGCGGTATCGATGGTAAAACTTCTTGCCCGTTATTTTCAATAAAATATTTTGTCGTTTTTCTCGATCAAACAATAATTTTGTTGTTGGGGTCCACCAATGATTGTCTTGTGGTCATACTGAATATTTTACTGTTTAAAAGCGAATATTCCCGAACCAATCGAATATAATATGACAACTTGCATACTTTTGCAAAATTTATAAATATTACCATAACTATAACATTATCTCAAATTCACACCATAATATAAAAAAAAATTATTTCGAGAAAATTAATTCTTTATTCATAAAATCTGGGTTTCACAATTTCCACTCCTTATAAATTTCGCCCTCAAAATTTTACGTCGCATTACTGGTATGCCAAACGGTGAGGATACCTTGACTTCACTTCAAATTCTAACTCTTGAGGTATAACCTTTGTAAGACCCCAAATTATTAATAAATGAAATTTATTTTACTCTATTTATTATTTTGAAATAGTAAAGGTTGATTTGATTAATGTGGATAGTTATGGGTAAAATCTATGAAATATTTGAATAAGCAAGTGGTTATAAAATATTCATTATTATTCGGAGAATATTCGTTTTGGTCGTCAGAATATTAAATCTTTGTCGAGGAATATTAAATCTGCAACACAGTCTTTTGTGGGCCCCATGCTTGGAAAGCGATTGGATGAAAGAAAGCGACAAATATAAGTTGTTTATAAATAACTTGCGTAGTTATTTACAGATTATCTTGTTGGAATAACCGATGGTTAAAACACACTAATCTCGCGTTGTTAAACAAGAAGATATGCAGTATTGCACCAATTATTGATTCTTATGTAAGAAGGCACTACTCAATAATTGTTACGATAATTACTATTCAAGATTATTTTATTTTATTGATTCAATAATTCTTTGCATTGATATTTTATATTATTGTTGTTTGATAAATTGTCATTACAAGTATTTTCCATTATCGGAGAACAATAATTCATATTATCTGAATAATATTATTGGATAACATTATTGGCAATGTCTAGAAATTTTGCATAAGGAGAGGTTTGGTCACCTAATTGCTTGGTAGAGTAAGAGAAATTCTTATTGGAAAGCCCCTCTTTCACAGGAACTGGTTGCCCGATCTTGTGATTCTGTAATATTTTTTGTGAATAATTAATTATTGATTTATATGATGAGGAAAATATTGATTTTATGTGGATATAGATGGAGAAAATTTTAAAATGACAATTATTAAAATTAATATTTTATCTTTTTACGATAAAATAATTCATTTAAATATATTATTTTAATAATATATTAACGGTGATATTTTATAATGAATATGGGATATATGAGTATATGAGGAGGAAGAATATTTTGTTACATTAAATGTTTAACACATATTTTGTGTGTTGGTGGACACAATTATTGGACAGAAATTTGATTATACTGTAAAATCGCCTTGGATTTGTGGATTTCGGTTAATTTACATTTGGAATTTGGAAAAACTTTCTTTCCGCAAAGTTGCGAGAGAATTGAATTTCCTATAAAAAAGTAGCGTGATTGAATTTTACGATAAAAGAACTATTTATTATGAATTATTGAAGTTCAAGCTCCAAAATAATTAATTTTGAAGTTTTAAATATTTTTTTACAAAAAATGTTTTTGCATGTGTGAGGCATGTGTTCAATTGCTGAATTTGATTCAAAGGTGTGCGTGAAGATTATATATATATATATTAATATTTTAATAATTTTTCTATTTTGGTGTTACAAGCATTTTCCTATAAATAGGGTCTTAGGTTAGAATTGAAAATCACGTAAGCTGAAGTTTTTTTCTCTATATTATCGAGCGTATTCTTGTGAGTATTTTGAGTATATTTTGAGTATTGTTATACGGTCTGCAAGTCAAGTCATAACTATATCAGGTGTTTATCAAGAAATCTTGTCTTTCGAGGTAAGAGATATTATTTTTTTTAGTAATGATATTATTTCTTCAATATCATTATCTTTGAAATATTGATATGAAGTTTTTATCAAATTTGGAACTTTTGGTGTAGATTCTTATTCACGATACGATTGACTATTCACGATATCGACCTTTATTCACGAATCTAAGACTATTTATTTAAAAATGAAAATTTTCCTTTTAAATCCCTAAAATATCTATTGTGGATACTAGCTTTGATTGTATCCATGTTACGATCATTCTTGAATTTTACACCACTATGATTATTTTTTAAGGTATTTTGGACATGGATAAAACAATACTGAATCCTTAATCCTTAATCCTTGTCATTTTGTTTCTTTGGATTCGTTTCTTTTAAAATATATTTTCATCATCCTCGGTCTTAAATGATGATATTATTGAATATCTTTGGCCTGTAGTGCAAAGATGAATGATTTCTTGATGAATATCTTTGGCCCGTAGTCTGAAGATGAGCAGTGTTGAGATGAACATACCGGTGATTAATATCTTTGGCCGTAGTGCAAAAAGATGAGCAGTGTTTAGATGAACATGACGGTGATGAATATCTTTGGCTTTTGTAGTGCAAAAGATGAATATTTGATTCGGATATATATTGATTGATGTTATAGGGATAAAATATCGACGATGAACTTTTAAATTCATATATAGAAGATAGTAGTTTGCATTCTACTTAACTCTTCAATGAATTGTTGTTTTCCATGCCGATTGTTGATTTAAAAGCGGTTGTCTATTGTATTCTATTAGATTTTTTCCTGTTGAAGACTAACGATAATTTGTTGTATATTATCTTTGTGGCGCCCCAAAATTAGGTATACACGTCACCCATCTTGGGTCTCCACTTACATGGTACATAAATTCAAATACAACTTACTAATATAACTGCATGTAGGTAATAATACGATATAAAGCTGTGAGTTTGAATACAAATATTGTCTACTAGATATTATACAAACTCAAAAGGAGTCCTTATTACAACTATTATCACACTATTTCACGAATAGTGAGGACTACTAATGCTATCCTCGGGACCATTACTCCGCTTCCGGCTCGTCCCAAATATATTCTCATTTCACGAAGAGAGACGGTGAAAGAAAGGGTGAGCTCAACTAGCCCAAGAAGAAATATTATGACTAAGATAAATGCGAATAATTTATCATTAGCCTTCAACGGTGTTAAAGCGATAAAATACAATAGACAATAAGTTTAAGCTGCAATGGAATAATGTGATCCATTAAAAAGTCAAGTAGAAAATAAAGTCTACTATCTTTTAGGTTTTAAAAGGTTTTCATCCTTTGTTATAATTGAGACTCGACTTTAATAAATAATCCACATCATCGTATCACCCACGCTTTACTCGCCGAGGATATTCATCAAATTATCGATGGTCGTGACTATACACCGAATCACCCCTAGTCATAATCGTACCAAAAACTATCCATCACCCATTGCATTCTGAGCCACTTCGAGGACTTTTATCACATCATTTATAACAAGCCATGATTATCTTAGAATGATTCCTTGTCATAATCATACTAAGTTCATTTATGCGTAAGCCAAAGATAACATAATATAACATGAGGATGATGACAATGACATAATAATTCAATAAAACAAGTTCAAGAATTATTTAATCCAGGAATTATTAACATCCAAATTGTCAACATGATCTTTATTTTGTAGAGTAAAATTCAAGAATGATCGAATAATATTTTCATGAAAGATCTTTGGATGAAACGCAAATATCGAGGATATTCTACTAATTTCATGGAGTATAGAAGTCAAAGTTTTAACCAATTTGGGTATAATAAAGAATGGAATAACAAAAGAAATCACCATGCATGCGATAGATCGCCATGCAGACGGAGTTATTCAAGCGGAATAATAAAGAAGCGGAACCGGTCGGGTGAAATTCACACAAGCGGGATGTTCCAACGAGAATAATAAAGATGGAACCGGATCCGGTGTAAAAACACGATAGGACATTCCAATGAGAATAATAAAGAGCGGAACGGTCCGGTGTAAAACACACGAGCGAGGATGTTCCAACAGAATAATAAAAGGCGGAACCAGTCGGTGTAAAACACATTGATGAGGATGTTCCAGCAGAATAATAATAAAAGCGGAACCGGTGGGTGTGAAACACATGCATGGATGTTCCAACCGAGAATAATAGAAGAATGTCACCAAGTATAGGGTAAACCACTTATCTGAGTTATTCCAACGAATAATAATAAATGGAATAACAACGATTCTCTTCATGAATAAGAAAGAATAACACCCCTTACGGTACAACAAATAATATTCCCTACCTTAGAAGAACCGGAATATTGGCAAGTGAAGTAGCAGAATACTTTTCTTCTTTCTCTCTATAGTTTCTCTCAGAGTTTGGTGAATTCGTGAAAAATAATGAAGCCCTAGGCCTCTATTTATAGAAGATTTCTAACTTAGCAAGACCGCCGTGTGAAAAGGCGAGTGGCTTGATTGATTGGTTTGGCCTTTTGTAATGTGAAACGACAAGTGGTTCGATTTGTAATGTGAAAGCGACAAGTGGTTTGGCCTTTTGTAATGTGAAACGACAAAGTGGTTGACGTCTGGTAAAGGTAATTACTAATAATTGAAGGTAAATACTATTGTGAAGGTAAATACTATTCACAAGGGTAATTACTATTGTGAAGGTAATTACTATCATTGAAGAGACTCTTAGATGATGACATACGAGCCCCCCATAAAATAATCAAACTTACCACAAATCATTTTTTTTTCATCAACACATATTTAATCTTTCAACAATTATTAATCATTTATAACTTGTCGTCTCAATTATTGATTTAATCTTATAACATATTATACGATGATGATCTTTGTAACAATAATTGAATCAATAATATAAGAGATATGATCGACCAATTCATGTAGCAATAATTGAGCATAAATTTGAGTGACTTCTCACGTAAGCATCAATAATCAATCTGAGTGTGCTACTACGCAATTCACAGCAGACATCGTATTTTTTTACCCGGGTAGTTCAACGATTTTAACGGTAACACCTCCGCCAAGTTATTTTTATAAAATATTTTGTCATTTTCTCAATCAAATAATGAATTACATTTGTGGGGTCCACCAATGATTGAGCCATTATCACGAATATTCCCTAACAAAAGAATATTCCCAGACCAAACGAATATTTTATAACAACTTGCATACTTTGCAAAATTTATAAATATTACCCACAACTATAATATTATCTTAAATTCACACCATAATATTAAAAAATTATTTCGACAAAATTTAAATCTTTATTGATAAAAATCAGGGTCTCATGATCTTAGTGTGATATTCTTCTTTGGGCTAGATTGAGCTCACCCTTTTCCTTTTTGTTCAATTTTTTTCTTCTCGGAGGCGAGAATGTAGCGAAGTACTTAGTTGGGGTATGGAATGAAGGTTACAGAGAGTTGTTTAGTAGTCCTTACCATTTTGTAAAATAATGTATCAATAATTATGATGGGGATTTATTTGCGTGTGGATATTATCTAGATGGCAATATCTGTATTTAAACTCATAGTATATATGTTGTCGTATTTTGCACGACAAATGTATTAATAAAGTTGTAGTTATTTCTGTACCATGTATTTGGCGACTCAGAATGGGTTGGATGGAATGGACCAATTTTGGGGGCGTCACAACCTTTGTGCGTCGAATATGATCCTTTTTATCCAAGATGTTAACACGTATCTCCTCATACGTTAAATCTTTTACTATCTCGTCCGGTTCTAAATTAATAATGTGGTTGAATTCGTCTACATATTTACGTAACATTGATACGTTAAAAGCGTTATGAACACATGACATATTTGGCGGTAAAAGCAGTCTATAAGCCACAACTCTCCTACTTAATCGAGGATTTCAAATGGGCAATTAAATCGAGGGTTGAAATTTCCTCTCTTCGTCGATTCTTGCTTCTAGAATAACGCCATCTTGAACCTTCTTCTTCACATTCATCGATTTTGTAATGTATGTAGCTGGCGTCTTTAACTTTATCGATTAAAGTCGATTTTACTCAGTATATTCGTTATCTTCACGTGGGTCCCCTGAGTCTTTAACTCTATCTTCATCATTTGCGAGTTATCTGAAATGAGTCTTTGTGTTAACAACATCACACTTGTAAACGATACGATCTTTCACTCAACACGTCACCTCTGACGTTCGCTTTCCACGATGATATTGAATGGTACGATCGTAATCTTCAATTGCTTTCGAGTCAATGTCTTTAGGCGCATTATATATTCGTTTTGGTTGAAAAAATATTTGAGGGTTTAAGAAATGGTTTTTGTCTGTATACGGCGGGGTCAATACAAAATTCGATTTCACTTTCCAGGAAGTAGGCTAGGAAGTCTTCAAGAATACGCCAAGAGATTTATTAATGATAGAAATATCATTTCAAAGCTAGCATTCTCATTCAAGACTTGGATAAGTACGTCACATTGATACCAATCGAGGTTTAAGAAATGGGTTTTTCAGATGACTTGATCCCTTAACCTATCGCACTAACTTTGAACTAGCACCTCACAATGATACCTATCAACTTGTCATCGTCATTCACGACGTCACATACAGAAAGTCTAGCGGTGCATTCCACACGAGAAGTCATCAATAAAAGGATCGGGGCTCTTTACTTATGGCTCGATATGACAATGATTGAATTTAGTGGTTTGGTTGCTTGAATTCACATAATAGGTTGGTTAGAATATGAAAGCTAACAACCTAAAAAAACATGATGAGTAGTTAACCAATCGTTTCAAAAAAACCACATCAAAGGCAAGTATTTTCAAAGAGATAAGATCGACGAAGTAACGTGAAAGTGTCGATTTGAATCAAACAAAACTTATAAATGTTGGAGGTAACGAAGGTTTCTCCCAATGGAGTTTCAATAGATAAATCAAAGTTTAACTTCTCCTGAGTTAAGTACAAACATTGAACACAACTAGGTGAAATAAAAGAGTGAGTAGAATCCAGATATCTAACACGGTATAGACTTCAGAAGAGCTTATGATTAACTTACCCGTGATAATTTTATTCGTGTTCCTCGTCACGAGAAAAAAAATGCTCTCTTAAACTACCGGCTTTTGGCTTGTTCGGGACATCCTTTGGCATCACTATCCGGTTGGACTTGACTTCACCATATGACAAAATCGAGCTAGGTGACCTCTCTTCGCAATTAAAAAACGCTTTGGATTGTTGCGATACAGTTTGACGGATGTGTCCCTCTTGTCGCAAGATTTGAAACATACTGACCGACAGCGCTTCTTCTTCCTTTGAAAACAGTCTTTGGTTGTGCCGACGTATTCACGCCATTGTTGAACCTTCTCTTCTTAAAATGTCCATTATTATTATCTTGGCCATGATTACCAACCGAAATGGTTACCATTCTTGGCATGATAATATCCCCACGATGGTTATCGTGTTTAGATGACCGTTGCCACGCCGCAGATATGATTATTATCGTGTTGTTGGTCGTTGCCTTTTTGGTTGTCTTTGACTCATTATCGCGCTCCAATAAGCGATCCCTAATCACAACATCTGAATATAAACAAAGTTTGTGAGAAATGAGGTATTGACGTATATCGGGTTTCAAACCTCGCAAAAATATTCGCGTCATTCGCTCCTCATTATCGACCAAATGGGATGCAAACCGGGATAACATCGCAAACTTAGCCTCGTACTGCGACACGATCATATTGTTTTGTTCCAGCTTGATGAATTCTACCTCCTTCATGTGACGAATACTTTTAGGATAGTACTTGTCGTTGAATAATTCTTGGAACTTCTCCCAAGACATCTTGAGTGCGTCAGGTTGGGTACGTTTTACAGATTCCCACCAATGATCTCCTTCTTCACGCAATATAAAGGTGGCGAATGGAACCTTTTGCTCCTCTGAGCAATTCAAGACATTAAATATCTTGGTAATCTGCTTTATCCATGTCTCCGCCTTAAGTGGTTTTAGCTTTCCCAAAACTCGGTGGTCCCAGCTCCTTGAATCGCTTAATGGTGACCAACCGTAAGGTTACCATTGTTTCCACTCGCAATATGGGATGAGTCGCCTTAAATTGTTGTTGCATGAATTGCATAAAGCCTCGACCATCCCATCATTCACCATTTCATCGGTGTTATTGTTTTCACGAGGAGTATTGTCCTCCGGTTGCACATTATCCTCGATTATTGATCAGTGGAGACTCAACGGTCTCGTGTGCTCCAAATGATAATCTCAACATTCTCGGATGCCATTTTCAAACACCGCCACAAAACAAGGGTTAATTAACATATCACATATT
The DNA here is from genome assembly GCA_020205615.1 of Panax quinquefolius. Taxonomy (NCBI): domain Eukaryota; kingdom Viridiplantae; phylum Streptophyta; class Magnoliopsida; order Apiales; family Araliaceae; genus Panax; species Panax quinquefolius. The sequence continues at coordinate 12,657,977 of CM035169.1, forward strand.
ATCCCTATACTTTGACCGACCAATTAAATACCAAATAAACTTAGGTAGATCATACTAGCTGAAGGAATTTCGTCCTCCCTCCTAGTTCTTATCTCACATTTTAGCAAGGATCATATCCCTAAGCTTTGATACCAACTCGTGACGCCTCTAAAATTAGGTATACGCCACCCATCTTGGGTCGCCAGATACGTGGTATGTAATTCAAATACAACTTACTAATACAACTGCCGTGTACAATACGACAAAACATAAACCGTGAGTTTGAATACAATTATTGTCTACTAGAGATTATACAAACTCAAAAGGAGTCCTCATTACAATTATTATCACACTATTTCACAAAATAGTGAGGACTACTAATGCTATCCTCTGACCATCACCCGCTCCCCGACTCGTCCCAACTATATTCTCATTTCACGAAGAGAAAGGTGAAAGAAAGGGTGAGCTCGACTAGCCCAAGAAGAAATATTATGGCTAAGATAATGCGAATAAATTATCATTAGCCCCAACAATGTTAAACCGATAAAATATAATAGACATCAAGTTTAATCTGCAAATGAACAAGCAATCCATTAAAAGAGTCAAGTAGAAAATAAAATCTACTATCTTTTATGATTTAAAAGGTTTTTCATCATCAATTATCGCCGAGACTCGAATTTTAATAAATAATCCACATCATGAAATCATCCCCGCATCTACAAAAGCCAAGGATATTCTTTAAGATCACGACCACTAATTATTCATGCTCTATGGGCCAAAAATAATTGTGTTTTCATCAATGATCCCCGATCACGCCATAAAATAATTCATCTTTGCACCCTCGGGTCAAGAGAATCCATAGCCATAATCATACCAAAAATCGTCCATCAATGCACTTTATGGGCCAATGAGGACTTTTTTCACATTATTTGTAACATTAATTACCATGATTATCTAAGAATAATCCTCGTCATAATCATACCAAGTCCATCTACGCACCTTCTGTGCCACGGATGACTTTCAACATAATATAAACATGAGGATGATGACAATGATATAAGAATTAAATAAAACAAGTTCAAGAATTAATTTGTCCAAGAACCAATAACGTCCAAATTGTCAACACGACATCGCTTTGTAGAGAGTAAAATTCAAGAATGCTCGTAAGAATATTTCCACGAAAAGATATGGATGAAGCGCTAAATATCAAGGATATTCCACTAATTTCATGGAGTATAGAAGTCAAAATTTTAATCAACTGAGTATAATACCGAATGGAATAACAAAAGATATCACCACGCATGCAGATTGATGATGATTTTGTTATTTCAACAGAATAATAATAACGGAACTGTGTCGGGTGAAATTCACAACCGACGGATGTTCCAAATGAATAATAAATGCGAATAATAAATGATGGAACCAGTCCCACAGATAAGATGCATGACGAGGATATATTCGGCTGTAATAATAAAGACAGAATAATAAAATGGAATCAGTCCACAGATAAAGATGATGTGATATTAAACGAGTAATAATAAAGATGTAATAATGAAGAATGTCACCAAGTATAGGGTAGCTCATTTCGCTTATACAAAAGTTATTCCAACAGTAACAATAAAGAAATGGAATAACATAAGTTCTCTTCTTGAATACAAAAGAATAATATCCTTACAGTAAAATAATACTTGATATAAGAGTAGTGAAGTAGCAGTAACACTTTCTTTCTATCTCTGTATAGTCTCTCTCTAATTTTCTCTTTAAAGTTCAATTGAATTCGTAAAGAAAATAATGAAGGAATAAGCTTCTATTTATAGGAAAATGGAATGCATAAGAATTAATCCATGAACGGTCAGATTGATTTATTTTAATCTGATTTCATCATATTTAAAGAAAAATCTTTAAATAAAATATAATATATTCTATTTATATAAAAAGATTTTTACTACGCAAACACTACGCTTGCACTATGCAAAACACTATGCATAATAAAATATAATATATTCTATTTATAGAATAACTTTAATAAAGTAATCTCATTTTATATAAAAAGATTTTACTACGTGAAAATACTACGCATAATGTAATATAATATATTCTATTTATGTAATAACTTTAATAAAGTATTCTATTTTATATAAAAGATGTTTCCATTTTATTACGTTAATAATACTGTAATAAAACAAAATTTTTAAATCAACAATAATTGAATCAAATAATGTGAGATACTTGCGACAACTATCAGTAAGAATAATTGAACAAAACCGAAAGTGACTTCTCACATAAATATCAATAATCAATACCGTGCGCTACTACGCAACAACGCCAGATTATTGTACTTTACTACTGAAAGTAGTTCAACAAAGATAATCTGTAAAACTTCCGCCGTTATTTTCAATAAAATATTTTTGTCGCTTTCTCGATCAATCCGATAATAATTTCGTTATTGGGGTCCACTTAATGATTGTGTCGTCAGCATTTAATATTTTCTTTAAAACGAATATTTTCCAAACCAATCTAATATATAATATGACAACTTCATACATTTTGCAAAATTTATAAATATTACCCACAACTATAACATTATCTCAAATTCACACCATAATATAAAAAAAATTATTTCGAGAAAATTAATTATTTATTCATAAAATCTGGGGTTTCACATACTGTATCGAATGCAAGAAGGGAATATAGGGTTGCTGTTCAAAAATAAAGTTAAACACAAGTCCCTTCTCCAGCCTATACCTTCTTCAGACCTACTCACAAAAGTATTACCCACCCCGATCCTTTCAAAAATTAGAGACGCGTTGTAATTTTTTTTACATACCATATTGGGGCGTTCCATCATCTTCCCATGAACATCGAATCATCCACTTCATTTGTAGCTGTAGCACTAATTAGAAGTTTAAATCTGATTAAGGCCTTCAAGTTAAAACCTTCAAGCTCCTCTGCAGCTCTGCTATGTATCGATTATGAGAAGGTTGTTCTCAAATGGGTCCTAAATAGGTTTAATAACTAAAAAGACTATATTAACCTTACTTTGGAAGAGAAAATAGTTGACTAACGGAATTCTTTGAAGTTGACTAATAAAATTTAATTTTAATCGTGAAAAAAGAGGAGAACACTTTCAGATAACTAATGATTCTACGAGGCGGTTAATAGAAAAAAAAAAGTTTAAGGAACAATTTAGCAAAAACATAACAAATTGGAGGGTCAATTATGCAATTTAGTCCTCTGATCGATCTTCATTCTTATTCTTATGTATTCATAATTATAAAAAATATGTATAAATTAAAAAATATATTTATTTTAAATTAAAAATATCTCTAATTAATTTTAAATATCAATAATAATTTAATAAGTTGGTATAACACGATGAAATTTGTCATTGTAATTAAATTAATAATTTATTATTTATATAACTAAACACATAACAAAAAAAATATTATTTTTTTATAATAAAAAGATTTAAAATTGTAATTCATTCAAATAAAAGAATAGATTATCATAAAGATAGTCAATAACCTTTTCTGCTCACTCGTAGGGTCTGGAGTCTGGACCACCACAAAGGGGAGGGAGTGGACATCTCAGCCATTGGCGGGAATTTCGCCCATCGTCACATAAATTTTATAATACCAAAGTAATTACCTTTTCACCTTGGAGGTCGGAGTAGTGAATTTGAAATCTCCCGGGCAAATTACATGTCACTTGGATACAATCAGGCCACATCTTCAAAGAGGATTCTAGCCACACAACGAAGTTGTAGATTCCAATTAAACCCTTAAAAAATCTCAAAAGAAGTACACTTGAACTCCGTTGGTATGAAATAAATTATAAATCACTCCATATTCAGTCTGAATTCAACTTAAGGCTTTCAGAATTAGGGGTTTCGTAGGAGATTCGATGTCGTATTCATGTGCTACAGTACCGCATAGAGTGAGAGCTGAGTTGTTCAACCCCATCGGTAACAGGTTTTATCCGCCGGTTAGAGTTCAGCATTTCAGTAAGCTCTCAATTCTGTTTTTACTTTTTTCATCAGTTTGATAAATCAATTCTATTCAGTGTTTGGCACTAACAATTCTCTCTCTTATCTCTCGAAGGAAGCAAATGCGAGGTGAATAGGAGGGGTTTTGCTTTTAGAGGAATTGTTGCGGCTGGAGCTTCCGTCATGCCATCTTCTTTAGTTTCTGAACCAGCTCAAGGTTAGCTTTAGCCTTTATCTAATTCATTGTAGACCAATATTTTGTCATCTCTAAACAAAAAAAAAACCCTGTTCTAATACTATATTTGGCTACTTCATGGAGCTTATTTTTAAGTGTCACCATCCTAAGCAACAGAAATAGCACGGATCAATGATATCATATATAATTGCCTAAAGAGTAGTTTTCTGTCTAATATGCGTATAGTGTTTATTTTATCACTTCAGTGTGTCCAAATATCTGATGTTTTAGACCGTAAAGCTTGTTCTTGTTGTAATATACTTGAACACTTTTGTGGACATTCTCATACAAAAAAACCAAGCCACGATGTGTTTTGATGAAATCAATTGAATGATAGTAACTTAGGCTGAAATTTGTTCCTCCATTTGCGAATACGTAATTGAGATGGTTATATAAACATTAGAAGCATGTTTTGTTTCTAGTAATTCCTCTTCCGATGGTGGCATGTACCTGAATGAGTGATTATATGCCAGCATTTTTCACTATTTTCATTTAAATATATATGCTTTCTATCCACGAGGTAGGTTTTCTCTCTTTCTATTGTCACTTGGGTAACGCCGGTTGGTCAAAGTACCTCATCCATTTTGCCTTCAATTTTTTCTATGCCCCGGTTTCCTTCTCTCTCCTCAGCTTTTTGGCTATAAAAGAGCAGGCAAATGGAAGGGAATATACACCCCAACGAGAGAGAGAAGGAAAAGGGTGGGTGAGAGAAATCCCATCTAGGAGAAGGATGGAAGACATAATAGGTGGAAGAGAGAGAAAGAGATAGTTCAAATAAATATGTTTTATTTGGGTTCCATCACATAGTTGTTGTGGTGAAGTAATTTGAGTTTGTACTCAAATTAAGATATCTTTGTATTCTCACAAATTATTCTAGTGATTTTTTTGGAGTTTGTCCGGTGATTTTTTATCTCTTAATTTTAGAGGGTTTTCCACGTAAAATCTTAGTGTCTCGTGGTTGGATATTTTCTACTCATTATTTCCTGCAGTGGTTATTATTTTAGTGGTACTGTAGATTTAATCTGTTTGGCATATAGTGATATTTTATCTAATGACAACAGTATTGGGAGGTGATTTTTCCCAACAATACCAGGTATGGTGGGGTGATGATTAGCAAGAGTTGGAAAAAGGGGTTGGATTTATTTTTTATTTTTTATGACATTGTGGCTGGAGAGAAACAAAATAGTGTTTTAAATTTAAGAGAGTATTTTTACATATTTATTTTTTTTCCAAGTCCATTTTTTTTCCATTTTGCAAAAAAATAGAGCATATCATGTGTCTATTGTGTCCTTTACGAATTTTCTGTGGGAGATTGGCTTGGTGCACAGTAGGTTTATGTTTTGAGATGCTCCAAGGGAGGCTCTTTGTTTGCATTAATGTATGGGGGTAAGCTATGAGCATAGTGTAGTGGCTTTGGAATTTATTTTTGCTCCTGAGCCTTTTTGTATACATCGATGCCCTTGTGTCATGTGTGGTGCCCCTCTTTGGCATCCAGAACAAGAACTCTTGCCATTGTCAGTACAAAGGCCTTTTCCAACTTTAGATGAGATATTAGCCCCTATTCACCAATGTGATTGGGTATTTTATTATTTTATATAATCATTTTGTATTTTTATTTCTACTTTTTGATAGACCTTTTTTCTTTTACTTGCTTACATTCTGATGTGGCTTTTGGTATTTCTTGAGATATGCTTAGATAGATGCATCTTTTTTGAATTTTCATCATACAGGTTTGGAGAGATTGCCCTTCAAACCAGAAGGCTACAATTTTTGGAACTGGAAAGGTCACAAAATACATTATGTAGAGCAAGGAGAAGGATTTCCAATTGTTCTTATTCACGGTTTTGGTGCTTCTGCATTCCACTGGAGGTCTGTTGTCTGTCTCTCTCTCATATTCAATTTTTTGGCATAATTAACCTTCAACAAGGTCTATAGTTGGTCTATTTTTGCAACGATTATTACTTGCACTAAAATGTTCACCCTTTAAATTTTTATTTTTGTCTATATACACGGGATAAAATTTGTAGTTATGTACCATAGTGAAAGACCTAAATTTTTTGTGGTTGTATTCTTTGACAAACATCTTCTGTTTTGAGATTAAATTCTTTGAATGTCTTATCGTGAAAGGGGGGCAATTGTACCAATCTGTATATGCTGAAGCCAGACCCTCTTGCTACTGTCAGATCATTTGATTTCACTAGTGCTTCAAAATATTTTTTCAAGTCTCATCTCCATATTTTATGATAATCTTCTTCTTGTTTTGTATAGGTACAACATACCTGAGTTGTCTAAAAGATACAAGGTTTATGCTGTAGACTTGTTAGGATTTGGCTGGAGTGAGAAGGCACTTGTAGAGTATGATGCCTTGGTCTGGAGGGATGAGGTTGTGGATTTCTTGAAGGAGATAGTGAAAGAACCAGCAGTTGTAGTTGGAAACAGGTAAATTACTGATGCTAATAATCATAGCTTCAATTTTTTCATGCATAAAGTATTTCCACCGACCTATAAATTGGGGTTACGAATTCTGCTTTTGAGGTTTTTAGAGTAAAATGTTCTCTTTATTCTCTAGCTAAGCAATTTAATAATACATGTTCTTTTCTGGCCTGAGAGCCCAAGAGTATGTTTTGTAGTTTGTTTTTTGTGTAAAGAATATTGTTATGCGCTATGCACCCTGTGATCCAAGAATTGGATCTAAATTGTATGAAAGAAAGCCACTACACCAAAATGCTGTCCTGCTCTCCTTGCATCACAAAAGCTGCTTGCATTCATATGATCAACTATTCAACCTCTCAAAGAGGCATAATGTTTCATAATTTTACTTTTTTGAATTGGATTTTTTTATGTGATCTTTTAAATTGTAGAAGTACGATATGGATCAAGTGTTAATTGTGTTGTCGTCTGGTTTCCAAAAAACAAAGTTTCCCCTTCGCTCAACTGTTGTATTGTTAGTCATATACCCAGCTTCCCTGAGGTAAGCATAACATATATTAACTTCTACACAAGGTATACCTACACAGTTGGTACTTGAGCAGTCGTTAGAATTAGAAGCAAACTCAGTAACAGTTAGAAAAGCCTTGTAAGCATGTCTTCAATGTCACTGTTCATGTCTAGAGCAATCAATTCAACTGATGCTATCATCTAGGTTTGACACCATTGGTTAATCAAGCAACCAGCTTTTCCATTATTTGCTGACATGGTGCTATTTTCAGAAATACATGCAATTCAATGTATTCTTAAACTTTGAAATTTTGTTACTGTTATCAAATAAAAAAAAATGTAAGGTCCTGTTGCTGGTCTATCAAGAATGCATGGCAGAAAGTTTTAAAGTTTGTAGTTTAAATTTTACATGACATCATTATATTTTGAATTATATTACCATCTGGAATGTGATGAATGAAAATTTGCTTTCGATATAATATTGAAATTGATGACCATGTAACAAAAGGTTACCTTTTTCAGTCTTGGAGGATTTACTGCTTTGCTGACAGCAGAAGCATTGCCAGATCAAGTGGTAGGAGTTGCATTGCTCAACTCTGCAGGACAGTTTGGAAATCCAAATGATGAGACCATTGAGCCTGAAGAGTCGGCCGGTCTAAATTTTATTCTAAAGCCAGTGAAGGAAATTTTTCAACGTGTAGTTCTTGGATTTTTCTTCTGGCAAGCCAAGCAACCAGCTCGTGTTGAATCTGTTTTGAAAAGTGTAAGTCAAGTTTTTCCCAATTGAACTTTGGCTTTTTTTTCCTTGTATGATATCTTTAGGAAATTGAGAAAATAAAGGGCCAAGTTTGCAAGCAAAAGCAGATTTAGGATTGTTGGTTTTTTAGTGCTAACACGGTGGTTTTCTTTGTGACATGATTGGCTTTTCGTGAAATGTACTTGTATCCTTGTATGGTCATAAAACACAATCATTTTCCACGTCAATGTAGACATACCAGATGTACAAGTCTGAATCAACTGACCTTCCTCTCTGTAGGTGTCATAAATCAAAAGAGAGATGATAAATTCTGAGGTTCATTCTTTCATGTGTTTATTTTATGTGATGTCATTTCTTATGACTGATTTGATTGAAGTGCTATCCTATTGAAATTTATAACTTTGTAAAAGCATGCTGAGAGGAATGTCTTTGCCCCTTTGTTCTGCTTGATAGAGTAAGGAATTCATTCATTTCATTTTTCAGGTATATAAAAATACTTCCAACGTGGATGACTATCTCGTAGAATCAATAACCAGACCCGCAACAGACCCTAACGCAGGAGAAGTCTATTACAGGTATGTGTGCAGCAATGCAGGTTTACACATCTAATTCCAAATGAAGAATGTTTTTTTGGGGGGGATCATTGAGAGATGAAGAGAACTAAACTACTACAGCCTATACAAGTAGCCAATTTAATAAATGGCGCTGACGTGCAAATAATGTGGAATATAATTTCCATAAAATGATATCTCCCAATTCTTTGTTGTATTAAATTCTCTAAACATACTTGTAGAATAAAATTTAATTTATGATTTATTTTGTTTTGACAGATTAATGACCGGATTCATGTTGAATCAAAGAAAATACACACTTAATAGTGTGTTAAGCAAACTCTGTTGCCCATTATTGTTGCTTTGGGGAGACTTAGACCCTTGGGTAGGTCCTGCCAAGGCTATCAGCATCAAAGAATTCTATCCAAATACATCCGTTGTTAACCTCCAGGCCGGACATTGTCCACATGATGAAGTTCCGGAGCTTGTCAACAAGGGATTAATTGAGTGGTTGTCAAGTTTGGCATGTACATCCCCTCTCCAAACAGTATGATCGTGTCCCTTTTCGTTTCATCCTCAGACATTGACATTACACTTGTAATTAAACTGTATATTCATTGATAAGAGATCTTAGTTGATTAAATATACAGAGTAAGGACTCAAGGACATATTACTGTCTTTTAAGTATTTTTGTAAAGATTTTTTTTATTATTTGTTTTGCCCAAAAATACAAAGCCAACATAATGGCAGCTCAACAAACAACAAGGCATATTAAGGTCTGTTAATTACCCACACTCGCACATAAGATATAGACTTGGAATTTAATTTGGCAAATAGATTATGTCCAAGTGTGGTCGTAACCGATCTTAAAATATGTAACAAACAAATACTATAAAAGAAAGGTCAAAAGCCAAAGGAGTCTTTCTTTTTGGTTCATGCCTAATACTAATAAGCTTCTGGCCTTTCAAGAGTATAAAACTATTTGTCCATTTTTACTTGATTTCTTTTTCTTCTTTCACATTAACTGTTGATTCTACTCCAACCTGAAATTGAATCGATGTTACCTACTGCCAAATTAGCCTCTAGGAAGGTGTTAACGCCAGGATCTTCTGCCACGTCCCAATCACGTAAGACGCTCGATTTCTCGAGACAAGAAACACGATAAACACCACAAGTTTCGACGGCGGTTCCGTCGGGGATAGCTCAAAGCGTGAGAGTCAAGATAATGTTTTCAAGAGTTAAACAATGGAGGAATATAATGTCTAGTGTCTTGAGAGAAAATAATAATTCTCTCTACGCAGATATGTGATTATGAATGAAGAAGTGTAGTATGAGAGCAGCACTTTTTCAAAGACTTCCTAAGTTATACTCTCTTTCGCCGGATTACATATTGCCACCCACTATTACCCGACACACCCCTTGATCTCGATGGGTTCCACCGATCGCATATAGTTTATCCACCGCTTTTGGTCATCGTTCCCACCGCCTACGTAAGGTTATAATCCCATCCACATTAATGCATGATGTGCTCTCTAGTCAACCGTCATGCTTTTCATCATTACAAGTCAAAGATGTAGATATTTAAATATATGATGGGTCGACCCACCGATTGAGTCCGATCATTGAAGGACTTAATAAAGATAATAAAGTGATTCAGATCCAATAATGTCAACACCCAATAAAGTGAAGACCCAATGGACTAATCGAATATGTAGGCCCAATCCATTCTTGGCCCAATAGAGAAATATCACGACCCAACATCGCTTCTAGTTTTTTATTAAACAGAGGTTTAATAGAAACTATAAATGGCATCTGCTCAGACAAAAGGAACTAATATAAGACCAATGAAGGCCCAAAATACGGCTTTTACAAGCCCATATGGTGAATATCAAATGGCAACATCAATTAAGATTGGAAGTCCATTTAAAGAGCCCGCTTCAAATTTAACATACAACAACAAATATTTCACCGCTTTCTCGAACAACCCAAACCTTCGCCACAAAAAACCATTCTCTTCAATCTCCAGTTCAAGTCGTGGCGACATCGATGATCATTTGTCGTCGGCAATAATTCCATCATGGAACTGATGGGTGAAGGAGTGATATACCGACTAAAGGAAGTTGAGATTTGACCATCAACTGAATCGATCGATTAATATTGGTCATCTCCGCAAGTAAACATCGTCTTCGTGTGTTTCCGCCCAAATACAAAGAAGCCGAAAAGGATACCAAGAGAATGCCATGAGAATACCCAAGAGAATGTCAAGATAATGCCAAGAGAATGCCAAGAGAATAATCAAGGTAATGTCAAGAGAATGCCATTTCAAGTCCGTGTTTGGCAAAAGGAAAGAAGCAACCTCGACATTGTTCTTTCAACAATGAATGCCTTGGAAGGATATCGACAAGGTCAAAGAAGAACCGAAAACGACCAAGGCCACTCATCGGGTCATCACTAATATAAATGCCGATCCGCTGCTTAAAGGATCAAAGCATCCGGTACATCGTCAAGCTCAAGAAGAGCTCAAAGAGCTTTTGCCCTTAGAGATTTGGGTCCGCCACGATCAAGACTTTCATAAGGAGATACAAAGAATACGTAAAATCCGCCGAAATGAACAATAAGATCGTCCATACGTATGCCAAAGGATATGAAAATCGCCAAGTAAAGGCAAAAAAAGCTCAAGCCAAGGTAGATCCATCTCTTCAGACTCTTTAGATGGTGACGATGACAAGGAAGAAGGTTCAAGATGACCTCTCCTTATCTTTAGTCAGAGAACTTTCAAAAATTCTAACTTGTTGTGAACAATTAATATTAAAATATCAACTTCACGCCTTATTACTTCTAAGTGAACATTTCTTGTTAATAATTCAAAGATCAATTAATCAGTATGAACTTAACTTAGGACATGAACTAGATAAGCGCGATAATGCTTAATTTATGAAATGAAGTGAACTCGAATTTAATGGATAGAATTTAATGAAGCAAGATTGAATGAATGAACTCAACACTTGAATAAAATAAAGTAATGTATACTTATCGCTTCCAAGTGTGAGATCGGCCACATGTGAGGTGAATTTGGATGATCCTCCTTGCACCATCGAAATCTTGCTTACCACTCGGGGTAGAAACAAGTATATAAGGACCAAGATATAAGGATCAAGATATAAGGATCAATAGTGACCATCGACTTACCACCCCGATAAGATCAATATAGATCATAAGGACCTTGGGCTACCATCGAACGGCCAATGAGTCCTACCATACCTCCTTACACCATAGTGACCTTTTTAGACAAATAGACCAGGATCAATAGTGACCATCGACTTACCAATTTCGATAAGATCAATATAGGATCATAAGGACCTTGGGCTACCATCGAATGGGCCAAATGAGTCCTACCATACCTCCTTACACCATAGTGACCTTTAGGACAATAGACCAGATCAATAGTGACCATCGACTTACCAATTCGATAAGATCAATATAGATCATAAGGACCTTGGGCTACCATCGAATGGCCAATGAGTCCTACCATACCTCCTTACACCATAGTGACCTTAGGACAAATAGGACCAGGATCAATAAGGCAAAAGTGAATGTGGATGAGCCACCAAATCTGTCTCTCCGGCCGACTCTCGGTTCTTTCATGAATATCCCCGCCAAGTGCTTTATAGGCCAACAACTTGGGTCAAATGATCGCCACAGATGTCTTTGTGAATTTCCCAAAGAACATACTCGCCTTGGATGGAACCAAATGTTTGAGTAATGATGACGAAAAAGGTCCTTCGATAAAGATTCTCATCAATGAGAACAAAGTCGACACTCTTGTAATTGGTTTTTTTTCACAAGACCGATCCGGAAGGAAAGACGCCATCCGCCATCAAAGTTATAAGCATCTCAGAAGGGCCAACTTCGATAATGCATCAAGAATTAATTGTTATTGTGATCGACCCTCGAGCCTCGCAACAGATCGATGTCCAAAATAGAATATCCATCTGCATGCAATGTCCATTTAGCTCGCTCATCAAGAACTCGCAACGGCTTTTGTCGATTCTCGCTTCTCTTTAACTATTATCGCCTTCAAAAGAATTGTCCAAACCATAATGTCAATCGACTTTGGAAATATTTACCAAGTGTTCAATTTCCAAGAAGCGGCTTATAGATCTACTTTGGTGACGAGTCCTTCCTTGCCATGGCGAGAACACTCAAGGCAGAGTACCTTTTTTGCATTCTCGGATGAATATATTCTTGAATTGCTCCCTCATCCGTTTGTGCCATAGTCCCGAGAACCCCTAGGATGAGGTATCCTCTTCGGATGCTTAGGAATATGGGTGCATTTTGTGTGTCTTTGAATCTGAACCCCGATGTTTTTTAGGCGGGCATCTCCAAGAAAAGTATCTATACGGTGTGCCCTCAGGTGGACTCTCTGGAGTGTGATTTCGGATATACCTCGGTGAAACTCTCCGTCACGGTGATGAGGATACTCGAGGCAAGATGCCTTATTTCAGATTCTCGAGGTGCAGCTCCTCGGATCGCTCTCTTCGTCTGCTGCGACCATAATCCCAAAACCGACAGGCGGGATACCCTCTTCCAATCGAAAATGGTCGTTGGGACTTCATCTACTCGCTTCAATGACCATCATCCCGAAGACCAATAGTAAGATTACCTCTTCTATTAAACAGAAAATGGTCATTGGGTCTTCATCTACTCGCTTCGATTATCATCCCCAAGACCAATAGGCAGATTACCCTCTTGGCCAAACATGAAATGGCCATTGGTCTTCATCTACTCGCTCACCATCATCCCAAGACCAATAGGTGATTACCTCTCTTGATTAAACAGAAATGGTTGTTGGGTCTTCATCTACTCGCTTCGACCATCATCTTTATCACCGACCACTTTGCGTCGAATTATGGGCGGGGTGCCTTTTACTGCTTTTCGGTCATGATCCTCGCTCTTTATCAAAGAACAAAGACCAACCATCTTCTAAGCTTCGCCGTGGGATCTCGAACGAGAACCCCCGATTGGTGCCATAACTTCCGGATGTAGAACAACCGAAAATATTGTGATTGATAGCTCAAGAACACTAGAAAAACCCTCCTTCTAGCACCAATGTTAACGCCAGGATCTTACGCCACGCCCCAATCACGTAAGACGCCTCGATCTCGCATGACAATAAACACGATAAACACCACAAGCTTCGACGACGGGCGGTTTCGTCGGGGATAGCTCAAAGCGTGAGAGTCGATATCACGTGTTCACAAGGTTAAACAATGGAGGAATATAATGTCTAAGTGTCTTCGAGAGAAAATAATAATTCTCGTGTATATGTGATTATGAATGAAGAAAGTAGTAGATGAGCGCGCACTCTTTGTGAAGACTTCCTTGCTAAGTTATACTCTCTTTGCTCGGATTACAAGCGTACACCCACTATTACCCCGACACACCCCTTGATCCGATGGGTTCCACCGATCGCATATAGTTTATCCACCGCTTTTTGGTCATCGTTCCCACCGCCTACGGTTATAATCCCATCCACATTAATGCATGGCAGGCTCTCTAGTCAACCGTCATGCTTTTTCATCATTACAAGTCAAAGATGTAGATATTTAAATATATGATGGGTCGACCCACTGATTGGGTCCGATACTAGAAGGACTTAATAAAGATAATAAAGTGACTAGATCCAATAATGTCAACACCCAATAGTGAAGACCCAATGGACTAACTGAATATGTAGGCCCAATCCATTCGGTCCAATAGGAGAAATATCACGACCCAACAGAAGGATATTAGAATTTTCTTGTTTGTGAGTTTTTTTAAGGAGAAAAAGGAAAAGTAAAGGACGGTGATTTTTAAAAATTTCCTCCCAAAGGTGGTGAAAAGATTTAGAAAGAAATTTCTAAAAGACTTTAATGATATTTTAAAATACCAAAATTATCCTTGTAATTTTTTAAATATAATTTTATAAGGGTAAAATAATAATATATTCTTTTAAGTTAAAATTTCCTTTTAAAACTCCTTTTCTTCACTCTATTTTCTCTCAGAAAATTTAAATTCCTTACTCTCTTTTTTTTTCTCTCCAAACTCACAAATATAATGTAACTTCCTATGTGCGATTTTAAAAATTAAAAATCGGTGTGGGTTAAATTAAATTAAAAATCAGATATAGATAAGGAAACTGTTGTGAGTGTGGGTATTTCTATTGCTCATATTCTTAAGCTAACAAAATTTATGTTTACTTGATGTTTCTTATTTTACTGCTACTTCAATTATATCGAGTAATTGAGCCAGCTGGAATTTACCCATTTTTTTAAATTTGTTTGAATACATGTTATTTGAAATTGTAAATTCTTGTTGTTTTCCATCTTATTTATTTTTTGATCTGGGTTGGAGGAGAACAATTGTTTTTAAAATTCTTTTGCTTGAGATTATATGCTTTTATTGACATGTCCCTGTTAGAGCTGTGACGCCCCCAAAATTAGGTATACGTCACCCATCTTGGGTCGCCACTTACATGGTACATAAATTCAAATACAAACTTAATTATACATCCGTCAGGTAACATACGACAATACATAAACCGAGAGTTCTAATAGAATATTGTCATTTAGACAATATTCATACTCAAGGAGTCCTCATTACATTTATTGTCACACTATTTAATGTAATAGTGAGGACTACTAATGCTATCTTCGGGACCATCACTCTTTTCCCCGACTCGTCCCAAATTTATATTCTCATTTCTCAAGAGAATAAAGTGAAAGAAAAGGTGAGCTCAACTAGCCCAAAGAAGAAATATTATAACTAAGATAATGCGTAATAAATTATCAATAGTCTTCAACAATGTTAAACCGATAAAATACAATAGATAAACCGGTTTAATCTGCAGCTGAATATTTAATCCATTAAAAGAGTCAAGTAGAAAATAAAGTCTACTATCTTTTAGGTTTTAAAAGGTTTTTATCAATTTTTATCACTAAGACTCGGTTTAATGAATAAACCATAATATCTAATCATCCTTGTATTCACGATCAAGGATTTTCATCAAATTATCAATGGTCATGACTATACCGAATCACCCCCCGGTCATAATCATACCAAAATTATCCATCATCGCATTACATGTGCCAATCGAGGACTTTTGTCACATCATTTATATCAAGCCATGATTATACCGAATGATCCCTAGTCATAATCATACTAAGTTCATCTATGCACGTAAGCCAAAAGATAACATAATATAACATGAGGATGATGACAATGACATAATAATTCAATAAAACAAGTTCACTTAATTAATTTATTCAGAACTAATAACGCCCAAATTGTCAACACGACATCGCTTTTTGTAGAGTAAAATTCAAGAATGCTCGGAAAAATATTTTCATTAAAAATATTGGATGAAGCTTTAAATATCAAGGATATTCCACTAAATTCATGGAGTATATAAGTCAAAATTTTAACCAACCGAGTATAATAATGAATGAAATAACAAAAGAAATCACCACGCACGCCAGATCAAGATGTACAAAGTTATTCCAATGTAATAATAAATACATGTAATAATAAAATCGAAACCAGTCCTGTAAAACACATGCATGTGATATTCCAATAGAATAATAAAGATGTAATAATAACGACGGAACCAGTCCTGCAGAAAGATGTATGTGATGTTCCAACTAATAATAAAATAATAGAAGAATATCACCAAGTATAGGGGATTCCAAGATATACAAAGTTATTCCAATGTAATAAATAAGAATGGAATAATATAAGGATTTCACCAAGTATAGGGTATTCTCGTATATATACAGTCGTGTATAGGGTATGCCACTTTTACAAAGTTATTCCAATGTAATAATAAAGAATGGAATAATGTAAGTTCTCTTCGTGAATAAAAAAAATAACACCCCTTACGAAGACAACAACAAATAATATTCCTACTTTAGAAAGTGAATATTGGAAAAGTCAAGAAGAAAATACTTTTTTTTTTCTCTCTATAGTTTTCTGTAGTTTCTGTGTGAATTCGTAAGAAATAATGAAGGAACGAATTTTCTATTTATAGAAAAATTGAGGGTGGCTTTGGTCTTAACGAAGGTCAAAACGACTCTTGGTAATATCAAGAGACAACTACTATTCATGAAGGGTAATTAACCCTCGAACAATCAAGAAAGCGCTTAACTCTTGGTAATATGAAGGGACAACTACTATTTGCAAGGGGTAATTACTTATCGATTGGAAGGTAATTACTATCGACGAATGTAATTACTATCAAGAAGGTAATTACTATCGATTGAAGGTAAATACTATCGACGAAGGTAATTACTATTCACAAAGGTAATTACTATCGATTTAAGGTAAATTTATTGATGAAGGTAATTACTATTTACAAAGGTAATTACTATCGACGGAAGGACTCTTAGATGATGACATATACCCCCCATAAAATAATCAAAGTTACCACAAACGCCTCATAATGCAATTTCTTTATATACATCAAGGATTGAATAAATATTACCACAAATCATTTTATTTTTAATCAACACATATTTAATCTTTCAACAATTATTAATCATTTATAACTTGTCGCCTCAATTAATAATTTAATACTATAACATATTATATGAGATGATAATGTGACAATAATTGAATCAATAATATAAGAGATATGACGCAAAGAATTATCATGTAGAAGAATAAATTGAAAGCATAAATGAGTGACTTCTCACGTAAAGATCAATAATCAATATCGTGTGCTACTATACAACCACGCCAGACATCGTACTTTTACTACCGGGTAGTTCAACAGTTTTGACCAGAATAACACCTCCTCCGCAAGTTATTTTTCTAGAAAAATAATTTTGTCGTTTTCTAACTACGATAATACTTCCGCCATGGGTCCACCAATGATTGAGCCATCGTATTTAATATTCCCCGACAAAAAGAATATTCCTGCATCAAAACTAATATTTTATAACAACTTGCTTACTTTGCAAAATTTATAAATATTACCCACAACTATAACATTATATCAAATTTATTCCATAATATTCAAAAATAATATTTATAAAAAAAATTCATCTTTATTTATAAAAGTTGGGGTCTTACAAGAGCCCTTGTCATTTTGCCTAAATGGTCAAAATAAGACTACAAGTTTACGTTCCCTCATTCTATTTTCTATTTCTCTTATTTGGAAAAGTTTTTTGTGGGTGACCTCATCTGTTAACCTCACTGTGTGCTCTTGTGCCTTCCTTTTGGATGGATGTGTTTTTTCTTTGGCTGTTTTAAAAAAATTTGTTTCTACATGTCCTTTTATAGTTGTTTACCATTATTTGATTGATCTAATGAAGAAAGCTACATGGGTCATCCATATATATATGGATGACAATTCATAAAGATTTGATCCTGCAATCTGTTATATTAGCAAGTTGTAAAATTGACCATATAACTTAACCATTTAGTCATTCGTCACCTTATTTGTTTGACATCTCTCTCTTATTTGTCTTGGTTCTTCATTTTTAAACTTTATTGCTGAGTTAATCCTAAATTTATATAACGACCTGCAATCAATTTTTGTATCAAGTTACGGATCTGTGAAATTGTATACCCATCATCTACGTGCGACAAAAAAAAAAAGAGTTGTTATAACAAGCAAACAATAATTTTTAATTGTCAAGTTATTATTTAAAAGGTTGCAATCAATCAAAAATCTTATAAATAATAAAAAATAAATCTTGAAATATAGCTTATTTTAAATTTATGAAAATTTGATTATTAAAGTAGGATATATTTTATTTATTAATTGAAATTTGTCTTCATAAGAATTTTTATTTAAATGTTTTGTAGAGTATGTATGAAAAATGCGAATGTGTTAAGAATTAATTTAAGTTTTTAATTTAGTGTGTCCATATTTAGTGCTCTATTTTTTTGTGTTCATAATTTATTTTTATTTATTTTTGAATTACACACCTACTTCCTGCACGAGTTATCGCTAGTACTAGAATATATATATAAACAAGAAGATAAAACCATTCCATTTGGATTGCACCTAAGATTTGAATCTACCAACAATCGTACGCCCATTCTCTCAGATACCTTAATCGATCCACCACCAAACGAAAAACAGATTTAAGGACAAAAATAGTCTAGCCTGGAAATGACAGGACGATGATTTGCGTATAAATTGGCTGGTGAAAAGCGTGAATCTTCTCGACAAGCCAGCCCAGCATCATCTTCATAGTCTTCACCGATGCCTCTACTTCGTACTCATCGATTTCTCAAATTTAAGCATCTCTTCTTCTCTTTTTCTCAATCCCTTTCTTACTTCACTATAAACCCAACTTCTCATCCATGGCTATTCGAGTCCCCACTTCTTAGATTTCTGAATCCCCACTTTGGGAATATAGCGCTCCAACAGTTTGATCTAATTCCTGAACCAGTCTTTTGCCTGGGAAAAATACCTCTTCAGGTGTTTGATTTAATATCTGAACCGGATTGTTCGTTAAGATCCGAGTTTAGATCAATACTTTTTGGGTATAGATGGAGAATCCAAAGCGGAACAGATCGGCCTCAAAAGCAAGACGGAGCGGTTATGAACCATCTGATACGGAGACTGAATGGCACGAAACTCCGTGGCATGATAATGATAAGAAGACAGGGGTTAGGGATTTTGAAGAGCCAAATACGGGTTCTGATCAAGCAAGGAACATCAGCCCACTGAGAATCAGTCGTAGACTCCCTGCAAAGTTTGAACATCAAATGCCTTCTCCTGTTAAGGCTTCAAAAGCCAGCCCGGTTCGAAGGAGGCACAGTAAGTCCCCTTACAAACCGCGAAGAGATGATGGTAATCTCCTTCCACTTCCCCCTGGTCGTAGAAATATTAGTCCTCTTTTGTCTAGACCGGGTTCTGAAATTCGTAACAATGTTAGTCCGTTTTCAAAAACCGAGCATAGGAGACATGTTTCTCCCTATAAATTGACGAGTGAGTATCATGGTTTGGGGAATGATGAGATGGGTAGCTTAAATAGAAAGCAAATTCATAGACAGGTTAATGACAATGCAAGCAGGTTAACTGAGAAGTTGAACTATAGCCATAGGTCATCATCTGCTCCAAGACCAAGAGACAAGGACCAGCAGATCAAATATGACCATGGAGAGCAAAAGAGACATGGTAGAACACCCTCCCCATTACTAAGGAATATCCCCATGAAAGAAAGGGAAGCTACACATAAGGATGCTCCTTCAGTAGGTGAAATAAACGAAATTGTGGCAAATGCAAAGATTTCAAGAGGTCTGGTTGGTAATGCTCCAATTATGGAAAGCACGGATTCCATTTCACCTGGTGATATTTTCTTTTCTCGCGACTATGGAGCCGTGGCAATGCAAAAGATCATATTTCCAAAGAGTGGGGGCTATGAAAGCAATCTTAGCCCAAAGTCCAATAGGTTCACGGAAAAAATTCATTGTTCTCATCAACCAAGCAACACAAATGGAAATATCCAGGGGAATTCATCGAATACTGTTTTAACACGAACAAGTACAGTCACTAGCTCTGCTGTAAGCAGACAGAGTAGTAATCTGAGCGATGCTAGTGATAGGACAAATGGAAGCGCAAGAAAATTTGCAGACAACAGGAGAAAGAGCCAAACTGAAGCATGGTTTTCTTGTATCAGTAAGGGATCTTGCCGGACCTCAAAGAAATCGCCAGAAAGAGAGAGAGCCTTTGACGAAGCCTCATTTATTGAAAAGGCTTTTGTGGTTGAAAGCCTCAGATCATTCTGGGCCGATAAGCATCAACCTGCTTCATTGAATGGATTCACTTGCCATAAGCAAGAAGCTCAGCTACTCAAGCAACTTGTAAGTGTCTCCTTGTATTCCTTTCTTTTGTGGAGCATCTGGGCCAGTCATTATATACAATCAGGAATCTATTGCAGTTGAGGCCTGCATAATGTTATACTCAATTTGATGAATTTGGTGATTACAGTTTTATGCTATATGCTTCTGTTATTTCAGTTCTCAAGAATTTTCACTAAACAATTAAAACTATGTCTAATGTCTTGTACTTTAGGTATCTCAGGGAATCTGTCCACACATTCTGCTCAAGGGGCCTCCTGGCTCAGAAAAGAAAGCACTGACAATGGCTTATCTGCGTGAGATCTTCGGAGATCCTGATTGGAATGTAAATTTCTTAGTCATCCAATCATATTCTTTTTCCTTTTCGATTACTTCTGGGTACAAAAGTCAGAATTTAGTTTTTTTTCCCTTATTTGTTTTGGCAGGTAATGCATGATATCAGATACTTCCAGGTTCAGGTATGTAGACCTGACAATTTTAATCTGTGTTTTCTGACCAGTAAGTCAATGGGAACAACATTTACATAAGAGAACACCCACAGAACTCACTCAGTTCCCACTTTAATCATTCTAAGTGATATAAACGAACTTCAGACTTTTATCTGTTCGAATATCTGTGAATTACAGTACTATGTTGTATGCAGCTCATTGGCATCATCCTCTTTACATAAAGTTTTCTGTCCATATTCTTTTTTACCTTTCTTCTCCAATTAGGACTATTGTTGTCATGTGTTACTTACACCTAATTCATGCACCAGCCAGTGAATTCTCATTTTTGGTGCCATGACCTATTGTAGTCCTTTTCAAAGTTGAAAACAAATAGGACCTAACTTCTCAATTAATTACAAAAGCATCCAAGGTGCACCGAAAGAGGCCAGTCTGGTTGATTAGCCTTTTCCATTCTTGGAATACTTTGTTTTCAATGATGCAAGGAAGAGATTGAAAACTGATTATTGATTTTATTTATAAAAGGTTTAACTGTAACACCATAAATATGTGGCCAATCTTGTGATAAAAAAGAGGCCTTCTATTCATTGTTGGTCGAGTTTCCTGCACTTGTACCAGTTACACATAAAAATCAGTGTAAAAGTGAAAAACATCAAATGATTTTCATTTTTGTGCATAAAAGAGTATAATGATAGGCATTTTTTCAATTTTTCTAAAGCTTCCTCAATCTGTCAAAATCCCATAATTTGTTTATTCCTTTGACAGGAAACCAGGTTAATGCAAGTAGTTGTTCCTGTAACATCGAGTCCCCACCACGTGGAGCTCAATGTGCACTTGGAACCTAATGCTAAGTATGCATTAATGGCTTTAGTGAAACAAATAAGTAGCAATCATGCAGTCACCCCTGAAATTAGCAATGCTAATTTTAAGGCAGATTATACAGGTTCATTTTGAACACATCATTTCCTCTTATAAGTGTTATACTTATGTTGAAACTTACGCTGCTTTGTCTTGCTGATAACAGTAATGGTTCTTTATGATGTTGACAAAGCTTCGGAGAACATTCAGCACTTGATAAAATGGATCATGGACTGTTACACTGATGTTTGTAAACTTGTTCTCTGCTGTGAGGATGATGTAGACATAGTCGAATCAGTGAAAACCCGCTGCAAAGTAATCAAGGTTGATGCTCCAGTAACTCATGAAGTAAGTACACTTGTTGATTCAAAAGACTAGTTACTTCTTTTTTTATGCTTTACTTCCACTCCAGTAGACCTCTCTTTTTGCTTTATGATGTGCATTCCCATAGAGCCATAGATATTTTTTTATGTAAAGTTGTGAGAGTCCAAGATTATTAATAAGTGGGATTCATTTGTTAATGCTCTGAGATATGGTTCCAAAGACCATTGAATTGATTTCTTCATTCACCCCACCACTGAAAATTGTAAAAATATTTTGACAAGGATGTTCAAATTATTGAATCTGCAACCCTTTTATTTTCCCTTTAAATCAAGTGTAATACCGGAAATGACATGGTAGTACATTAATTTAGTAAGTGAGGATCGCCATAGGAGGATTCATCGTCATGCAGATGCTGGAATCAAGCTAGCTTTGGCCTTTGAAGCACAGTTTTTAAAGTAAAAATATATTCAAAGAGGCACCAAGGTGGTGGTGTGCACATTCAAGTGGAGACACTAAAAAAAAGCAGGAAAAAACTGTGCCACCAAGGAACACATCAACTATCATGTCCTAGGCTAACTGACAAGAAATCAACAAATGCAATAGTCGATCCTGGATAGTGGATACACCTCATTTTGCCAAAAGAAAAGAAGACTCAGAAACAAGTATTTGATATGCACTAACCCAAAAATATAAAAGTAACAGTAAAAGTTTCACCGACTAAAATCATGGGGATCTTAGGCGTTTTTTTATAATTTGTACAGGACCTAACCATTTCAACATATATGTTGTACAACTATAAACAGAGTCCGATAAAGGTAAGTTAATTATTTGGAACCTATTAAAAGTCCAACATTTAAAGTTATCTCAACTTTTATTTTATGGGTTTAATGGTTGAGAACCCAAAGAAATATCCAGCTACCTGTTTGTTTGTGTATTTTTTTAATAAAAAAAATCATGTTTGTGATGGAAGATCTGCTGCTGCAATTTCTTATTATTTCAGTAATGTAATGTAGATTAAGACCATCTGCTACCTTTTGGAAAATTTCTAGGTCTAATAGATCCAACAGTTCTTTGAAATTCACTGCATTACCCCAATATTTGCCAGATCATGGAAGTTCTTATTCAGATAGCAAGGAAGGAAGACTTTGATATACCAATGAGCTTTGCTGCTAAGATTTCTACAAAAGCAAAACAAAACCTGAGGAAGGCAATCATGGCTCTTGAAGCATGCAAGGCACACAAGTAAGAATTTGTAAAGGAGATGCTTTTCATTTGTTTGATTAAATAAGTTGTTCTCCTCTGACTTGCGTGTTACATGCTCGCATGCAGCTATCCTTTTGTGGAAGACCAACCAATTCCACTGGGATGGGAAGAGACTGTAATGGACCTTGCTGCAGAAATTCTAGCTGATCCATCGCCTAAGAGGTAAGCATATGATAGTTTTGTTTTGGCCTCCTTATGTAACTCGTAAGAACTGATTCTGTACAAGGCTACATGAATATGCTTAGTGGTGTCCCACAGTTAAAAAACATCAGTTAGTTGAACTTGATGAGATTAGTAAATCATTTAACCAATCCTTGGTTCTTTAGTCAATTTTTCATTTTATAAGTTAATGAAACTGTCCCCCCCCCCGGTCTTCCTTCCTTCCTTCCTTCCTTTTTTTTCTTCTGTGGATTACTTTCCAAAACACATGGGACTTTCTAAATATGTTAATCTTAATCTTGTTCTCCTACCTGGGTATGGAGGATAGGACTAACTTCATTGATGTTGCATTCATCGAGCCAATCAGACAACCATGCTACTACATAGATTGATTGTGATTGTGAATTCACGAACTAAAATGCTATAGTAGGAAGATCAGTGGAAAGCTATAGGAGCTAAGGATATTTGCTGATATAGGTTTTCAGATATGAGATAACATGAATGGTTGAATCACATCCAAAACATTGTTGAGAGACAAAACCAAGTCTTTCTGGAGTATAACAGATTCTTGAATTTATTTGGTAATGGACTAATAGTAATTGTAACACCTTTCTTTGATCAGACTATTTTTTATAAGGGGAAAATTCCAAAGACTTCTGGTGGATTTTGTTCACCCGAAATTGATTCTCCAGGTATCACATGCATATCAGCTAAATTGAGTCATATTATATTACCAGGAATTGATTTTTTGTTGTCATTTTCATCTTTTATTTATTTATTTATTATTGTTTATGTTTCCAACATGCAGAAACTTATTGAAGAATTCCTCAAGGGAGTTGAGGCTACTTTGAAAAGGGAACTTTATTATTGGCATGGTTATTATGTAAGTTCTCTCCATTTATCTTTGCTATGTTGTCTTGATGACAATGAGACACTTATTAGGTCCTTCTACAGGATAAGAGACTACCAATGGGAACGAGTGCATTACTAAAATTAGAAGGTAATGTAGACAAACCAGTGTTTATCATTTACTTGCATGCTTATTCTTCTACTACTCGTAGATGAACGCACACAAAACAATATATCAGTTTAGCTATTCCTTATGAAGGGCGACAAAATCTATTGGAACTTGAAGGTGAATAACATAGTAAACAGAAGTAAGCAAAAATTTGGCCTATAATTGTTTTTAAGCTGTGGGCATAGTCAAAAAACGTTTATGATTCATACAAGTAGAGAAGAAACCTAGTCTAAATTCCTTTTTTTTCTTTAACTGGGAACCCATTTATTCAGAAGGACCTAGGTCGAAAATTGTTTGATCTCTACACCTAAATTCTTTGAAAATATTTTATTTTTATTTTTTATGCTGAGCTAAATGCCTGGTAGTGCAATCAAGGTATAAGCTAAAAACATACATGTCAGATTCTTTTTCAAATTTTAATTGAGGCTATTGGACCATGCAGCGAGGGGTGGCCCTCCATTGCCCAAATATACATTTCCACCCGAATGTGACTCAAACCCGTGACCACGTAAAAAGTGGATGGATTTAACCATTATGGCAACCTTAGGTGTTACGTGATTGAGTAGTTCCAAAGTGTTGGGGAGCATTAACTTATAGTTAACAACTTGTTATCTTTTTCCAATACAGAGAGAGAGCAGCAATCCCTGTTTCGTGCGAACTTGAATGGTTTCCAAGTATTAATGAGAGAAACTTGCCCACCCTTGTAAACTGTGCTTTCAACTTCCTTGAAAAATTAGAGCTTCCAAAACTACTTTTCTGATTAAAAATTGCTGTGCTAGTTTCTTACGCCATAGCAGTTTTGTAATATTTCAAATAATTGTTTGATGGTGCAGAATTTGTAGTCAAGTTCATGAGCATATACAGGAAGAGTTCTTCCAATCATCAGTACCCATAGTCTACCTGGGATTTGAAGTAGACCTGGTACTTTGCTGTAAGATTTTGCATTCTTAAAGCTGTATTTTTTTCATACAAAAAGGACAAATGGGTAATTTACTTTGTGTGTAAGCTATATATATTTCTTGGATCATTAGCAAACAGCCTGTTTATAAGATTTGTGTGGATGTGATGTTAAGAATGCTGAATGAGACAATTTTAGACAAACACTTGAGCAGCTCGCTCTACCTTCTCCTTGAAATGCAATGTTTGATAAATCTATGTACCTAATATTAGTAGCATATATATAAATGTACAGTTACAAAATTAAATTTACCTCAAGATTCAATATTTATAGACAAAAATCAGAAGCTAAAATTAGAGTGAAAGATATTGTAGTCGACACCAGTCCACCCGTTACGAATTCATCATGAAATACTGCAATGTCTTTGGTAATACAAATAATTAATAATGCCAAGTATTTCAAATGTTTTTATTTGCACATTGTGTACTCAATCACCTAGACCCTAGTATTAACAGGTTGTGTACTTGCTCTATTATTTTTTATATTGTACATTTATATTTCATATTATTTCATGGACTTCCAAATTTATAAAACCAATTGCAAGAAAATTATTTAATTTGTCATCTTTCATTTTATAAGTTTACAACGTTCTATATCTATTATAACAAAATTGATGCACTCTTGTACAAATAATTTCATTCTACCTTCTTAGAAAAGAATTAAGAAACAAACTGATGAACATTTATTAAACAATATAATAGAAATTTTAAATGCGGACAGGTAAATTGGATAATATAATTGGACTGAAAGAGTAAAAAGAATTTGTTCCGGTTAATAATTTGACAGTACAATCCATTTGTTTGTTGTAATAAATTCTTTTTGTTCTTCCTGTCCAAATAAAAATGTTGGTTACATCATCAGTTGACCCAAACACCATTACATGTCATTCCCTGATTGGATTGTCACTTGATCTGGTCAATCAACGATTGACCTTTCACCACTAACACCTTGATAACATTCCACGACCGTCGATTATTTTAAAAATAATACTACTATCACATATCCGGAAAAAAGTTCTGATCAACTTTTCACGCATATTAAAAAGAGAAATAAAATGATAAAATTATTCATAATAATATGTCATTAATTATTTTCAATGTAGGTGAGAGGGTGACTTTCTAGCTTTTCAATTCAAAATATTTTTAGCACATAACTAATTATACTTATTAAATATGGTGAGAGAATTAGAATAAAAAAAATATGAAATATTTAATGCTACGGGTATAATAGAAAAAAATATGTAAAAGTTTGATTATTAAAGAAAAGTGAACATTTAATATGGGACTACCCAAAATAGTAACAAAAATTTTTATCACGGACAAAAGAGTAAAAAAATTACATAATCTTTGAAAATACATACATACATGTTACCTACAATATTGTATTGGTAATTATGTAACTTTTTTTTATATGATAATTATTGTTATTTTAAACAGGAAGATCAACTATTAAAATCCGCACACTAGAAGTGAAAAAAAAAACATCATCTTCTTCCGTCCAACTTACGAATAGTCGGTCTCCTTATATAGAGTAAGTACTCACGCACTCTCTCTCTCTCCTCTTTTTTCTCACACAAATAAACTCAGACCGACAATACATTTTCAATCTCTCTCTGTAAGTTATCCTTAATCCCCTTCCATGGGTTCAATTGTTTTCTTCTTCTGAAATTTATCGCATTTGTTACATACGGGTTTGTATATCTATGGATTTTTTCAAGTCTATTTTTCTTTGTTATCTTTTTGAATTTTAGCTGATTTCTCAAGTGGGGTTTTGTTTTACTTGATAAGATTGATGGGTATGTGGATGACTGAGTGCAGCTGAAAGATGGTTATTTTTTCATTCGTTAATTACACTTATTAGTGCTAGGTGTTGAACCCTGCTGTTATATGGCGAGCAACTGGAGAACCAAATTACTTTCATACAGCATTCTCATCTATATATATCTATATTCACATACACACATAACTCAGAATATCATCGGTGAACGTGATTTTATGAAATTGTGCCCCAGTGGCGCTGTTTTTTTAAACTAAAGTTGTTCACTGTTCATAATATTCTATGACCCACGCCTGATTTTGACTATTCAATTCCAATAGTATACCTGATTGAACACTGCGAAGGATTTTATTATCTTGTTTTGTTGTCTTTTGTTTTTCTGCTTGGTATATAGAACAATTATTCCTTCGGTAATGAAGATAGATTTTTTCCCTAGGCACTATAGACCTTGATTACTTCTATGCTCGGCTGCCCGGTATACCTATTATTTTGTGTATTTTCTTATTGAAAAACAATGGGAGTTGTTAATTTGGTGATTTGGTAATATATTCATACCGAATGGAAGTGATTTAATTTGTGTGTTATATTTAAATGTCAATATTCACACTAAACAGGCCCATTTCTTTGAGCTAAATTATGTGAATTCTTTTGAATATTAGGTAAAACTTATACTTGTTGACAAAAAGAAATCATTTTTTGGTGTTATGATTAATATCCTTGTTAATACACAAGTTTTTATATTTATTCTTGCTGAAACAGATTGAATCAAGTTCTCATTGCATAATATTTGTTCTAAATGGATATTAGTTTTATTGAGTTTAATTTTGACATCAGGTGATGATCTTTGCTTTATTGCTTTACTTCTTGTGTTAATGATGTCCTTTATTTTGCTAAGTATCTTGAAAGTGAAGATGGCTGAGAACAATGCACAAGAGAGTGGAGAAAATAAATCAGGAAGATCTTCCGTCGTCCTCAATGAAAGGATCCTCAATTCTATGTCATGACGTTCTATTGCTGCTCATCCCTGGCATGACTTAGAGATTGGTATAACTTCTTTAAACACACATTACTTCTATGTATCACCATCCTAAGATTTCAATCACATGTGGCCTTATCAAATTTATGCAACATATGTACATAGCATTTTAATCAATCTGTATGCACATCTGTACTTTTCATAATACTTTCCTTTATGAAGCCTAAGAAGGTCACATTTACCTCGAGCATTTATAATATATGATCTCACGTATTTGGTTGTTTGGATTTATGCAGGGCCAGGTGCACCTGCCATTTTTAACTGTGTAAGGTTTTCTTTCTCACGTCTTTTATAGACGGATACTATTGTAAGATTGCATAGTATTATTTGATAAGCCATCTGGTTGGCAAAGAGTGATGACAGATGGTAGGATTCATTGGTTAGGGTGGATGTAGTGTCTTTGATGCTTGGATTACCATGAGACTTTGTATTTGTCAAATTCAACCTTAGAGAAAAGTATTTAAAGAAAGCAAGATCATGTGTTTAATGACCGCGGTGGAAGGACCTATATCGTCCGGAACCGGTGGAATTTTGGTCATGTGACAGAAGCATCAATCATATATTGCTCCTTTAGGATATATATCTTATTTCCTTTGAGAATTTCAAAATCACTCAACTCCTAAGTCTGAAGTACTTTGACAGGTGGTTGAAATTGGGAAGGGAAGCAAAGTTAAGTACGAGCTTGATAAGACATCTGGCTTAATCAAAGTGCGGTTCCTTTATCCTTCTCTGACTTATTTTATTTTAAATAGGGAGACAATATCCGACTGTTTGCATTTGTCTTTCTCCAATTGAAAGGTTTACTATAGATGTTTGGTAGTGTCCTCTTGGTATAAAATCCTTAAACATGCAAGCAACTTCCAATAATTTACAAGATTCATCACTGATTTTCACAAGTGCAACTCATTTTATTAAACACTTATAGCCACTCCATATATATTGTCATCAGCTATGTATTCCTCCTACATTGTCATTAGCTATGTATTCTCCCTATAAGTTGATGATAAGTACCCCATGTATGTGGTAATATCTTGTCTACATATGGTGCCATCTATACTTTGTAACCTTTATAATTTTGTTCATCTGAAGAAGTTAATTGAAATCTTATTTCTAGTTATATGTTTTAAATATGAAGTATCCTATGGAACTTCCCATGCTACCCCTTCCCCCAAGGCCCCAACAAAATGCATGCAGACAATATATGTGTATACACATACATATTTATACAGAGAGAGGAGACAAATAACAACTATTGAACTTTTTACCCTACAGGTTGATCGTATTCTTTACTCGTCAGTAGTCTATCCACACAACTATGGATTCATCCCACACACCCTTTGTGAAGATAGTGATCCCATGGATGTCTTGGTATTGATGCAGGTAGCTTCCCTTTAGCATATCTGATCATGTACAATTGTAGCTTAAAATAATAATCTTAGTACATGGATTTCCACCTTGTTTAGGAACCTGTATTGCCTGCTACCTTCCTTCGTGCTCGTGCCATTGGGTTGATGCCTATGATTGATCAGGTAAATGCTCTTTTTTAAAGCTTCTTAATCTTGTATCCTTGACATTAAGTATCTTCTGTAAAATTAAACAAGGTTTTAATGCTCCATCAAAGCAACATTATGAGAGTGAAAGTTTCAGTTATTTGCTTGCAAAAGCCTTGTTCTTTAAATTACATCACTATTTTTCAAAATATTTTCCATTAATGTCAACTAAGTGGTCTCTGGTGCTGTAGCTCTCAATTCATCTTCTGGTCCATGTAGGAAAGTAGTCCTGATAAGTCAATTCCTTTTTTATGGATTTGATTGATTTTTTATTTTATTCTCCCTTGTCTGTATTTGGTTCATTGTTTTAGATAGCCTATTTTACTCCTGGCTATAATAAAGGCAACACAAGCATAAATGAAGAAATATTGATTTATTTGTTGGTGCCATTTTACAGCAGAAGTCAGTGAGATAAGACTATTGACTTCATTAAGTTTAGAGAAAATGTTTCTGATTAAATTTCTTTCTCCGTCGTACGTTGATTGTTAGTTGATGTTTCTGTGGCTAATTCTCGGTAATATCTCTTCTAGGGTGAGAAGGATGACAAAATCATTGCTGTATGCGCTGACGACCCTGAGTTCCGCCATTACAAGGACATCAAGGAGCTACCTCCACACCGTCTTGCTGAGATTCGGCGCTTCTTTGAGGACTGTATCCATTAAAATGCATCATTAATGCTCCTTGTATCCTTGTAGTTGTGATCTTCTAGTTTTAAAGCATTCCGACCTGATTAAAAACAAAAAGGGTAAGATACTAGCGGTTTTTGCTTTGTTTTGCTGTGCTGTGCTGTGCTGTGCTGATTCACGGTAGCGGGGGTGACCTTAGTTCAATAAAATAGTATGATTTTTTAAAAATAAATTATTCATAATTTGGTCGGTTTGTTTGTTAAATGAATGTATTATGAATAACAGACAAGAAGAATGAGAACAAGTCAGTTGCAGTGAATGACTTCCTGCCTGCTGATGCTGCTATAGACGCAATCAAGTACTCCATGTAAGTGATCTCAAGTTTTTATATAATAACTGTAACTAGTAAATCTTTTTTTACTTACCAAAAAAAATAAAAATAAAATAGGATTAAGCAAATACTTGCTGATTTTGTTGTTGAATGAATGATGTTTCCTGATTGCAGGGATTTGTATGCTTCTTACATAGTGGAAAGCTTGAGGCAGTAAACTTACTACTTCTGAAGAGACTTAAATATTGTGGTCGTGACCAATTTTACTAAATAGAAAGCCTATCAGACTTGTAGCAACAGGCCTACCTGAATCTTTGTTATTACTGCTCCTCTTTTTTTCTTTTGCTAAATTATAGGAGTAGTATATTACTTTTTTTAATGTTCTCTAAATTGTTCTTTACTTTCTCGTTTCATTTGATTTTTACCTTTTTCTTGTTCTTGGAAGTTGGACATTTTTTCTTCTAATTATTAGTAACTTGAAATTTGTTAACATATGTTTATTTAGTCAAGAAAGTTAAAATTTTACATTTTTATAAAGATTTAATTATACAAATCAAATAAGTCAATTTAAACATATTTAGTTTGTTTTCTAAAATTAATAAGCAACAAATGAAAATTAAAAACACAATCTTAATTAATGGGGGCTATATGTTGACAAATATGATTATGTCTAGAAATTTGAAACAAAAAGGGAAAAGGAAAGAAATAACACTATAATTCTTTATTCTTATTTATTTATTTTTTACTTATAATAAACCATAGCATTAATAATACTTTCTTAATAACTGCCTGAAATTTAGTCGAGAGTTAGGGATACCAACCCAACTAATTAACCTTTAACACAGAAAGCAGGCGCTTAACTCTTAGTAATATTGAGTAATTATTATCATTTAAGTGAAGGTATAAATACTATTGAAGAAGAAGGTAATTACTATCGATGACGTAAGGTAAATACTATCGACGAAGGTTATAACGACCCAAAATAAAGTCTATTCCATCCAACCCATTCCGAGTCACCAAATATATGGTACGGAAAACAACTACAACTTTATTATAACAATTGTCGTGGCAAAATACAACAACACATATCTTTGTGAGTTTGGATACAAATATATACCAACCTGATAGTACGTCACAATGACACCTTCACATAATGGTATAAAAAACATTTTAGAAATTAATCTTTGGGAGTACTTCGAAAAACTTGATACGTACAGGGCCGTGCTTTTGGTTATGGTAGATATCATATGTACGAATTATCATCCTCGTTGACCATAGATGAAAGAAAAAACGAGAAGATTACTATCATATTCTTCCCAATAAGTGAGTCTTCTAACTTGACATATCATTATCTCCATCTGTCTCTAATTGAGTATTATACTCCAAACAAACACCAAGATTATATAGGTAGTCTAGCAAATATACTCAACTTCCGGAAGTGGATGAGCACAACCGTAATCTTATATGTACGAGGTTGTATGTCATTAAACATCTTGTATGATAGTGGCAAAACACCCTTCCAAGTTAAATTCATTCACCTCACCTCAACATCTATAGACAACCATTCTATTCCATCGCTATCCCCGCTCGACCCAATTTATACTTTTTATTACAGAAAGGAATTGCAGAAACAAAAAGGGTGAGCACAACTAGCTCGAAGAAGAATATTATGACTAAAGATAAATAAATTATCAATAGTCTTCATCAAGAATAAATCGGTAGATTTAGAACATACAGTAGATGATAAAACTTTTTCAACCATAGTCGCAATGAACAGCAATCCATTAAAAGAGTCAAATAGACTATAAAGTTCATTGTCTTCTCGCGATTAAAAGTCCACCAACAATATTTTATCCACGTAACATCAATCAATTTCCTTTCCACAATCATATGAATAACTATAATCATAATTGTGATTCTAAATTCATCTTCTCATCCGAGACAAAAATAATTTTTGCATCACCTGTCTTTACCTCAAACATCAAATATCACGGTTATATACCAAATCACAGCCTCGCTTCATAATCATATTAATAAATTCATCTTTGCACCACGGCCAAAGATATTCATCAACAATTCATCTTTTACACTACAAAGCAAAGATATTCAATAACAGTCATCTTCTTTGCATTAGCAGGCAAAGATATGTTCACTCAATAATTCATCTTTGCACCACTAAAGTAAAGATATTCAACAACAGTCATCTTTGCAGACACGAGCAAAAGATATTCATCAATAATTCATCTTTGCACTTTCTGTGCTAAGATATTCATCAACAAGCCATCTTACTACTTAAAGATATTCATATCTCAAATAATTACATAATCATTTCGAGGGTTATATAACAATAATTATAACCATGTTGATCAATTCACCTTGCACTTAAGCTTTAAAAATATTCAATTATAAATTCAATGGTCATGATCATACCAGCCAACAATTCAACTTTGCACCATCGCCAAAGAGAACCATAACAAGTCCATCATACCAATAATCTACCATCTTTACACTCAAGTCAAAGAGAAATATTATCATTGTGAGTTATAAGAATGTTATATAAAAATAATATAATCAAAACATAGTTTTTAATTTCAAGAGTAAGATTCATAAATCAACGATAATTTGGTCAAAGAAGAAACCAATTTGTCATGAATAACCCGTGATTCGTACATAAGATCAAGTATCGCGCGCATAAATAACTCCCTAATACATAAAAGATAAAGTTTCATAATAAAATTCATATCCATATTTATAACACCTTAATCCAAATGTTATAAATCACTTAGAAATCTCATTAATCTAATATTATTAATATTATAATAATATTTTAATCATTTCTTAAACTTATAAATAATTTAATCCAATTATTTACACTTTAATAATTAATGCATTTAATCATCTAAAATGCCAAACTCATAAGATTTCATCATCATTAACCAAAACCTCATAAAAATCTACTTTCTTAATAACTGCCTGAAATTTAGTCGAGAGTTAGGGATACCAACCCAACTCCATGGAAAACCACGACCCTGGTTCGACTCAACAACTCACTTAGCTGAGTTAACTCGTCTCTCTCTTTTTGGTCTCCACACTTCCTTTCTCTGCCTAAAATACTGTCTCACGCCTGAAACACAAACTCTTCAAAAACTAGAAAGCTGCATCGGCAGAATAATCAGCTAGACGATAGAATAGTTGAAGAAGAAGAAGATGGGGTCATTGGGTAGAGCAATCTACACCGTCGGTTTCTGGATCCGTGAAACCGGTCAAGCAATTGATCGCCTCGGCTGCCGCCTCCAAGGGAACTACTACTTCCAAGAACAACGTAAGTATGCTATCCTCGCACTTCTTCATAGAATCGGTTTGCTCAAACCCTAAAATTTACACTTCTTCCCTGTTGATCACTACTTCCATCTAACAGTTATCTATAAAATGTTCTGCAACATATTTAGGGTTCAACTAATCAATTCCCAAACTTTCGGAACTGAAATAATTTATAAAATGCAGTTTCAGGTTTGTGCCGTAATCTCCAAATTGTTTGACACAATCCGATTATCTCATAGTCTACGTTTTGGAAGTTTTGTCTCCCAAATATCAAATTTGCAATATAGTTGGTGAAATGATAGGGATCTAAGAAATGTGCACATTTGCATTAAAGAAATAACTAAATACAATTATCACCCTGAAGTAACTATTATCCTTTGTCAAAGGGCCGTGATTAGCTCTTTCCTTGGAATGCTGTGTGGGGGATGAAGGCTCCTCCTAGAACTACAATTTTTACTTGGAGGACTCCTCCTGACCACACCGGTGACGACCTGAGGAGGAGGAAAGTCTGTTTTAGTTGGTCCTTGAAAGCCTATTTTATTTTCTCTTAAATTTTTTTGGGTCCATGCCGGGAGCAATGACGTGTACTTTTTTACATGGTTGTTTGATCAGTACTGTTATATGATTATGTTATTTTGTACTCCCTCCATTCCAAAGTATAAGAGCAAAATGAATTTTGATTTCGTTCAAATTATTTTAGCAAAATGACTTTTGCAATTGTAATTATAAATGTACAAGTGAGTCCTTCACTTTTTGAGAGGATAATTTATCTTATTTTCACATTTTTAGGAAGTTGTTCTTATATTTTGGAAGACGGAGCGAGTATATCTTTATATATGCTAAGGCTATGCTTCCTTTCGGTATATACTACTATTTGTTACCTATAAAAGAACAGCTTCCTAATAAAAAATTAAAAACTCATGTAAACATATTTCTTATGAGTTGTGTTAAGCAGTGGCATCTTAACCTATAAAAAAGCATGTGTCCTGCTTGAACGAATTTCATAGTTAATTTATTGTTGTTGTGTAGATCTTGGTAGTTTTCTTGTTATTGTATAACAAATTTGTGCTTTAGCCATATAATCTGTCTAGTTTTCTATCATCAATTATCATTTTATCTCTTCTTTAATATTGTTCCTTACCTTTATTTTTGTATTCTTTTTCTTCATTTTAGCTGTCATACTTATCTTGTACCATCTTGAGTCTTTGTTTTGAAATAATAACAACCTTTTCACATGTCTTTTGTTTATGCACTATTCTTAGTTTCTCGTCATCGGACGCTTATGAATGTATTTGACAAAGCTCCTGTGGTGGATAAGGATGCATTTGTGGCTCCTAGTGCTTCTGTCATTGGGGATGTTCAGGTGGGACATGCTTCCTCTATTTGGTATGGATGTGTTCTGAGAGGTAAGATACACTGCAAGCCAAATGTTGGTATTGTTATGCATGTATATTAGCTATTATTATCCCCAAAAATCCCATATATACGGTGACAATGTTAGGTTTGGCTATTTCAACTTATAAATATTGATCTTCTTTGTTTTGTTTGTCCCAAGTTTGATTGCATGCAGTTTGTATTTCTCGAACTTTGCATTTAATATATTGATTTTTTTTGCAAATCATGTGTTTTGTTACCTCTCTACTCCTGAGTAGATGCAAGATAGTTTTCTATATCCTGGGAATAGAGTAGAATTGTTGTTATTATTTGGCTTTGGGGTTAAAAAATAAAACTGTTGTGGTTGAAATAGCCATGAAGTAGATAAGTACAAATTTAGTCTCTTATAACACTGGTAATGCTCCTCTACCTGTTTTGTTACCTTTGCTCTCTTGAGAATTGAGATACAATGCTATAATTTAAATGATGCATGATTTTTGTTGTTAACTTTGAGTTATACCAAGTTCTTTGCACTTCTAGCAAACCCTTCTGCACTGTTCATTCTTTGGCAAACAACCCCTGCCATTTCATCATGATCAAGCATCTATACTATTGTCCAAATTCAGAGTCTTCAGCATACACCTCCTTCACAACATTAGTATCATACCACGCAAAATTCCATGTGCCTCGTTCCTAAGAACTTACTGTAGCAGTCTTTGTTCTTCGAAGTTTTGTTGTCCTAATTACATCTCTAAAATGTTAGTTGCCATTTTTGGAGTTTATTGTGATGAATCAAATCAACAAACCAACTCAGTTCTTATATATAAGAAGGAAAAACTTATTAGAGAAGAGAAACTGGAACTATGTTGCACATAAAGGAGTTGTAGTCCTCCCAATAGGAAACAAGAAACAAATGAAGAAACCATCCCAGCATCAATGACAAAAAGTTTAACTCCTTGGAACCATACAATTGGATCCAACCTATTATCTTTTTATTAGATCTGGACTTCTCTTATCTTCTTTTTTTTTGGGTACTTGCATTAACCTTGAATTGCTAAGTAATCCAAGCCTAGAATATTTTTGACCTTGGGTTGATCCAGTAGCAACCAGCCTTCTCCAACAACTTAACCCAGTGTTTGCCCAAATCAGATCAACTCAGACCCCAAATTTGAAGGAACTTTAGAAAGAGATTTGTTAACTTAGTTACACGGATTGTGCTTTTTGTTGTTATTATAATTACAATCAGGATTACATTGGGTTATCTGATGTGATTTTAGGATTGCAAGGAATTTTTGGTATCCAGATTAGTAGATTATTTAGTTGTCTACTTTGAGTTGGTTCATTTGAAATAATAGATCTAGGCTCTAAGGCTACAAAAAAACTTCTTTAGTCATATATAAATTGATTTTGTCCATGCAATTTTAAATAAAAGGAGCATTCATTGGAAAAGCTTCATAATTTTTAGCGAATCCTTGAGAAGGGTTGCTACAACCCATCCTTTCTTCCCTCTCCTGCCTTCTTTTTACCATTGCTTAACTTGTCCGACATCAGCGTGTATGTGTGTGTGTGTCATGTACTGCCTGTACTCGTGTGAATGTGACAGCTTCTATGCAGGTGATGTCAACAACATCAGTATTGGATCAAGAACAAACATACAAGACAATTCTCTAGTTCATGTAGCCAAATCTAATCTAGCCGGCAAAGTTTTGCCAACTATTATTGGCAATAATGTTACTG
The DNA here is from genome assembly GCA_020205615.1 of Panax quinquefolius. Lineage (NCBI taxonomy): Eukaryota > Viridiplantae > Streptophyta > Magnoliopsida > Apiales > Araliaceae > Panax > Panax quinquefolius. Next base: position 12,695,051 of record CM035169.1, read on the forward strand.
TAGGTGAGTGGTTTCAACCTGGTGTTTTGTGTGTTTTATTGAAAATTTTGATCCGTAGTTTCCAAGTTGAACTGTACAGGTCATAGCGCTGTCTTACATGGATGTATTGTCGAAGATGAGGCATTTGTTGGTATGGGTGCAACGTTGCTTGATGGTGTTTTTGTTGAGAAACATGCTATGGTCGCTGCTGGCGCCCTTGTGAGGCAGAATACGAGGATTCCTTGTGGGGAGGTTTGTGACCTCTTGAATTTTCAGCTGTCCATTTTCCCTTGCGTATCTGTGAAGTGTACCATTGCATAATTCTTCCAGTATATGTTTTTCTCTCACTGATCTTAACGGTCATTTTGGTTGACTAACCTACAGTAAACACTTAATTCGTTCAGTGTTAATTGCAAAACGTGAAGCAATGCTTTCTATGTAACCTAAATGAATGTCAATTATAGCATGTGGTGGCTAGGGAATCTTATTACTTGATTGGTTACACACTTGAATAAGGGCCCTACTTATGCTGACATATCCTTGAAATACTCGTTTATCATCTTATTATTATATGTTTTCAGGGAATAAAAAGGAAAAGAGTTCTTATTTATCTTTTTACCAACAAGCTGTAGCTCAAGTGGTATCATACCCTCTCTTATATGAGATTGGTCATAGGTTTGAGCTTCATTGGAGGAAATCTTAGCTAGCCCCAGTGGAGGCACTATTGTATAGCCGTTATGACCCTAACTATATCCTCATTATCCTATAGATGTTATGACCTTATTTATTTTGAATATGTGTGTACGAGTTTTAAACTGTGTGTTGAGGCAGGGTGGGCTCTTGGGATCTCAATTTTCTGTTTAACTTTAAAGATTAGAGTTTCATTTCAAGCACCTACCTAAAATGTTGCTACACCCTCTTGATTTCATGTAATTCATGCACTTATGTTAAAGATTATTGTGTGTGAATTCCATGCATGTCTTCAGTCTGTCTGATTGGCTGGCGGCATTTAAATGTGATTATGCTATAGTACTCAAACGACATATAATCGCAAGTTAGACTTCATTTTTGTTGTGTATCCAAGTAATGCCTTTTCAGCCCAACACATTGGTACATAATTATATATTGTTGTTCTTTAATTACAGGTATGGGGAGGCAATCCGGCAAAGTTCTTGAGGAAGCTCACTGAAGAAGAAATAGCTTTCATCTCACAGTCGGCCACAAACTATGCCAATTTAGCCCAGGTTCATGCAGCTGAAAATGCAAAGAGCTTTGAGGAGATTGAGTTTGAAAAGGTGCTGCGAAAGAAGTTTGCACGCAAGGATGAGGAGTATGACTCTATGTTGGGTGTTGTTCGTGAAACACCCCCAGAGCTTATCTTGCCTGATAATGTCCTACCAGAAAAGGCAGCACCAAAGGCCTCTTGAAGTTTATGGGATTTGATAGCAGCAATGGGTATTTAGTTCCATGTGGGAAACCACGGCATTTAATTTACAATAATTTTTGGGACAAGGGTCAAAGATGTTATCCTGATCTGATCTGATCTGATCTGATCTGATAGGTGTTTCTTTTGCATGGTTCTGCTCATCCCTTTCAAAGCATGAGAGACGTAATTACATGTTGAGAAAATGACTGCTACAATGGAACATGTATTTGTATGTTTCATAGATGATGCTACTTTGAGCTGAACTACTTTTTGGGTTTGTAATGTTTGACAAGAAATAAGAACGAGGGAATCTAGTCAAAAGGCCAAATTTTCTTTTCTTTTCTTTTCTTTTCTACCAGAGATTATTATTAGTTTAATAAAACAACTGAACCTAATATATATATATATATATATATATATATATATATATATATATATATAAACAAACAAACAAACAACGAGAAAAGCATTCAATTGTTTATTTCCATGTTTTTGGAATTCTTTTGATTTTTTGGTAAATGGTTAATAAAAGAATACTACTACTAGATGGATTGAATGTTGTTACTTTCGGCTGGTGGGTGAATCAAGTTGGCCTTTTGTGTGTGGGTTTGTCTATCTATTCTCTCTCTCCTATAATTGTTGATTGCTTTCCCGCATAAATCACATTGTATATAATAGTAGTAGTATTTCATTCCCATCTGATCTGGGTGATTCGGTTTTTAAACTCATGTGTGCATCTTGTTTTCCATTGGTGGAAGTGATTGCTACTACCTTTGCGCATCCCATCTGATCCGAGCAGATCCTCGGTCTTTAAACTCATGTGTGCATCTTATATTTCCATTGGTGGAAGGATGCCAATTAATTTTAAAATTAAATAAAATGAGGAAACCAAATATTGTGCAATAAAAAAGCAAAGATAATCTGAGAGAACCAACTTGCAATGCAAAGCAAAGCTAGTCTAGTCTAGTCTACAAATTACTACTACTACTTACTGCCAAAACCTTTCCGCCTTTCTGGGCAGGGGCAGGGGCAGCACTCGGTTTTTCTTTCCACAATAATAAAAAGCAAATGATTCTCAATGCACACTAAACAGCCAATTAGAGACACTCTTCCTCTTAAATTAATTCAGCAATTTACTACCCTACCCGGTCTCCTTAAAATCTCAAATTTCTATCACTTGTTTTTTTATTTTTAAAATAATGCCAAATTAACATCAATATTATCTTAATTAACAATAATGATATCACAGTTTACTGTCATGATAACAAGTCAAATCAGAATAAAAGGAAAAATAAAAACTGATGACACGCAGTTGGGGGTATTGTGGGAAGTGAAAGAATTAAATAGAATCTTGGTGGGGCCAGGCCAGATCAGGGTGCGCGGCTACAAGACTCTGGAGGAGTCGGATGCTCTGCCCATAAAGGAGAAGAGAAGAGCCAAGTTTTGTATTGTGGGAGTTAATTAGTTTGTTCCAACTTCCAAAATAAGAAGAAATGGGTGCGGAAGCAGTTGGAGCTCAAGTTCGCCAAATATTGGGGAATGAGACGCCGCCGCCGCCGCCGCCGCTCATAGTTGGACTCCAACCTTCTGCACTGGTTGATCACCTTGCTAGGGTTGACTCCTCCCTCCTCCTTCACATCCCTGGAGCCAAAGGCGGTTCTTTCCCGGTATATTTTTTCCCCCGTCCTTGCATTTATTTATTGCCCTTTTTATTTCATTTCTGCATCTCAATTTTCATGCAAGGCATTGCCATTAACTTCAATAATTTTATGAAAGACCCGTGTCACAATTTGTCAATTGCTTTTTGAAAAATAAAGAAAGTCGAGCTGTGCATTTAGTACCGTAGTACGACTAGCCCTGCTTTTGTTCCCTCATTTTGTATGTTATATGTCCGTTTGTTTTTATCTGTGTGGTAGTATTTCCTTTTTATCTTGTATGTTTGTATTAAAGTTTCTCATGGTTTTCAAAATCTAAATTTGGTTTTTGTTTTTTTCTGTGTGCAAGGTTGTAAATATTTATAGGAAATTATATTTTCACAAGTCACAAGGGGAATAGTAAGTGTGGTCCACTCTTATGTAATATAAGATTATGTGGAAGTAACATTTTTAATTGTGAAAATATCAATTTTCTATGTATAATAATGTGTTAATTGTTTAAAGTAACACGGTGGGTGTAATACACTATATAATAGTTTCAAAAGGGAATTTTACGCACTTTCCATGACAAAAAATCGATATAACGACATATATTCTGTGCATAATAAGATCATGTATACCACTTGTTTTATTATTTTTGAAATCTAATTGCTACTTATTGACTCATTTCATATCAGGGTTCATCTTGGGAATACTAGAAAAAAGATCACTACTTTATTTTATTAAAATATGCCCATAATAATCCTTTTTTGATTTGAGTCTTTTGATAGATCTCGACTCAGATTTCAAATAATAAGAAATTTAAATCTGAAAATTAGAACTACATTTGAATTAACAGGTTTCAATAGAAGAATTGGAGCACATACTAAATCAGGTGAAAATACACTTTCTTCCATCCTCAAATGGCCAATCTCCTTTGAAGACAATTGCTGGAGGTAGCGTTGCCAATACAATTCGAGGTCTTTCTGCGGGATTTGGGGTTACATGTGGAATAATTGGTGCATGCGGGGATGATGAGCAGGGACAATTGTTTATACATAATATGAAATTCAATGACGTCAACCTCTCCAAGTTTAAGCTGAAAAAGGGCTCAACTGCACAAGTAATCTATCCAACGAATGTTTTAGAATATATATCTACCTTTCATCAAATTATAAATATTTGTATCTAAATATGTTCCCTTATTCTATGGTACAGTGTGTCTGCTTGGTTGATGCAGCTGGTAACCGTACTATGCGACCCTGTCTCTCAAGCTCTGTTAGACTACAGGTGCTGACACTTCTTATGGAAGGGATTTCTGTTTTGAAATAATTAACTTTATCTGTGAGCTCATAAGTCTTCCATTTCTTTTCTGTGTTTCAGGCAGATGACTTAAAAGGAGAGCACTTCAGAGGTTCCAAGGTTATCAATTTTCATTTTCATCTATCTTTAAATGCACTTGTCCATTTCTTGTGTTTTCTTTCCAATTTTCTCACTGTCAAACTAGCTTGGGTTAACTCTAAAGTATTTAACAAATTGATGATCAAAAGAGAACAATTAAGACGAATAAAAAATGAAAATTAAGAAATTAAGAACGCACTTGAAATGTTGCACTCGTATACTTTCTGCGAAATGTACAATTATTTTGGAAGAACAACCAAATTAGAATCTGTAAGAATATTTACTCATGCTTATTACTAAAAGTATTTCATCCTTGGAATGGTAGAAGAGATGGCACTTAATAATCTGCTTCTGTAACTTGTTCTAACATAATGAACTATTGCAACAGAAAGGCTCAGTTAAATTTTTTATAACCCTGGTTTGTGTTTCGTGGCTAATATCAATAAGTTTTTGTAGCTCAATGTAAGTTCTTAACACATTGATGCATTGTAATTTCAGTGGTTGGTTTTGAGATATGAGATATTAAATCTGGAAATTATTCGTGCTGCGGTTAGGATTGCCAAACAAGAAGGGAGTTTTGTCTCCTTGGATTTGGCCAGTTTTGAGGTAGAGCTTTTGTTCCTGATTTTTGACCTTCCTTTTACTGTCACCATCTTTTTAATGATAATAAAATAAAAAAATTATGAACTATATAAATGGAATTCTAAATAAATCTGTTAAATTAACTTTCATTTGGTAGATGGTGAGGAAATTCAGGGAACCCCTTCTGGAGTTGCTGGAGTCCGGTAACGTTGATCTCTGTTTTGCTAATGAAGATGAAGCAATAGAGGTGGTAAGGTGAGTTAGTTGACTACAGAATTTCTTGGCTTTAAGAACTTCATGTAATAAGTCTATAATCTATTTTTTTTTCATTGGTTTAATTCTATAATTTTGGGTGCTTTGCAGCAATTCATTACGACGATTAGTACGAGGCCTAGAACTTGAAACAATGAATTTTACATGTTTATGATGCCAATAAACTAAATTATGGATAACTGAAAATTTAAGGTTATATTATTTAGAATTTTTTTAATAGTATAAATTTATTCTATGATTCTATTTTCTAGATATCAAGTTGGTTTGTTTTACTAATTGTTGAATGTAATATATCTTATTGCTTGACTACTGTTGTGCCCTTATAGTGATTGTTTATGATGGGCTTTTAGGGGTGAAGAACATACTGGTCCTGAAGCTGCTCTAGATTATCTGGGAAAACACTGCCAGTGGGCCGTAGTAACTCTAGGTTCTAAAGGTTGCATGGCGAAGCATGGAAAAGAGGTAAGTAAGATGTATCTACAATTTATCAGAATTATTTCTCTAATCTGTACAGAATGCTTCTGGTACTACATACACTCAATATAATCAACCTTGTAGATAAAAATATATACTAACTTGCAAAGCTTGTCTCCTCAGATAATCAGAGTTCCTGCCATAGGAGAGGCACAAGCATCGGATGCTACAGGGGCGGGTGACCTCTTTGCGAGTGGATTCTTATATGGATTGTTAAAAGGATTATCCCTCGAGGAGTGCTGCAAGGTGGGCTCTTGCAGCGGCGGGTCTGTGATTCGTTCCCTCGGCGGTGATGTGACACCCGAGAACAAGCTATGGATGTATAAGCAGATGCAAATCAAGGGTCTCCCTATTCCTGAACCTAACATCTAATAATTGTGAAGGAAAGATGAGATGCCATAGAGAGTTAACAGGAACTGATGCGCTGTCTGTGTATTTGTGCAATGTTATGTAGATGACAGACAGACTCACTTCATTGTCTAGTCTAATTGTATTTAGTATTTACTTGTTCTGCCGCCAATTATTTAAAGGATGGATTCATTCAAAGAATCATACATGCCCTCCTCCTCTGTGCTTGACAAATCAATAGATTCTACTAGGTGGAATTTTTGATTTTAAATTTCAGTATTTTGTAAATTGATTAAAAAATAATAATAATTTAATGCCACCAACAAAGCATGACAGCCAAAACAAGAGATGATCGATATACCATTACCGACCGAACCAGCCATAAGACTGACTGTAAAGAGACAACTGCAAACACACATATACAATGCAATGTAGCATAACAGCTAAGGGCAGAAGTAATCTAGTAGAATTAAATGATACTCCACTAATTACATATCTTTTCTGCGAGGCAAAAGATTAATCATACATTGATTCTTACAATTCAAGATTAATATATATAAAAGAAAAAAAATGATTTATCAAGTGTGAGCTAGAGAACGATTGAGTTTGAGTCTTGTGCTAGATAGATGCGACTTGCCAAAAATAATAAAGTGGCCAACATAGTGGACCCAGAAGACCTATTCTTTTGTGTATAAATATGGACTATATTGTAAAAGCTATAATTGTACCTCCCTTTTCTTTTGGCTGCAAAATTGCAGAAACACCAATCAATGTGGCACTGCATCATTGGTTTTGTTTTTGGACCAAAAAGAAATGGAGTGATCAAGAAGATGACTTGGAACCCTTTTTTATTTTTAAGAAGAAAATAATTGAGAAAGAAAATAATTTTTAATCTTAACTTTCTTATTGCAATATATATCTATCAATCTATCATCTTCATCTATAGAATTAAAGTGTGCTACAAATAGGAAAACAGGAACATATAATATATTGGCACATCTTTATGGTTTGTTTGTTCCATGTGTAGTCTCATCAACTAATATGGTCTCTCCAGACTCCAATACCACACACACACAGACACACACACACACACACACATATATATATATATATATATATACTTTGTTTTGGGAGGGTTTATGGGGCTTCTTCAAATATAAATTCGAGTATTGTGTTGTTTATATTTGGTTTATAAAATTTATCGAGTATAAAATAAAGTTTGATCTCCTTTAGCTACCGAGTCGAACACGATCTCGAATCGAGTCCAAACAGTTTGAACTTTTCGAACGAATATGATCCGAGTATCAATAAAAAATTATAATTTAAATAAGTTCGAATACTTTATTAAACTTTACAATTTATTCATATTTGAATCATTCTAACTTTTAGTTGAACGATACGAATCGAGTTGAGGCCAAACTTATTGAAAACAAATGTATTGAGGAAGATTACTGTTTTATCATTTGCCATTTGGCTTGGCTTAAATAAATCGGCTATTTGATCGGGTATACTTATCATTATTATTAGTAATAATTTTTCAAACGATTATCAACATAGCCTTAGGACTCTTCAAATTAGCTGTTTCCTCCCTTTGTTGAGCTGGAGCCTGGAGGGCTGGGTGGCCAAGTTTTTAATTATTGTTCACAAAATGTTATTAATTAAGTACTTGCTACTAATGTTATTATCAGAAAGTCAATTAATTAATTAATCTGTACAATCAATATATATATAGAGAGAGAGAGAGAGAGAGAGAGAGAGCGGATCACTCTGCTTGGCTGGCCTCAAATAATCTGGTCTTCACATTCACATTTTCATTTCCGTCCATCTCAATGCATTTAATTGTAGGCATGAAAGTAGGTTTGCTTGCATGTTTATTGCAACATGTACTTGTATGTTTTATACTCCCCTCATGGCTCATTATACCAAAAACATTTTCTTTTTCTAATTAATTTTAAAATAATTTGAATCACATCAATTTTAGCCTTAACCTGGGGCTACCCCTGTCCCCTGACCCCTCATACTGTTGTTACCCTGTCTCCTAGAAATTCTCGAAGATTTACAAGCCATCTATGATATAAAATCAAACAAATAAGAACAATCAGATCAAAACAAATAATTAAAACCAAATTACGCAGAACGAAGATCAAACACAACACAAACACTATAATAAAATCTTATAACTACCCATAACTCATAGGTCAAGCCTAAAAGGCAATTTACAAGATCATAACCTGACTTTGATACCATACGAAATAACCCGAGACAAATCTCGAATTCAAAACAAATATTGGGTTAAATCTCAAGTCTAAATCGAATCAAATACATCCAAACAAGGCCTTAAATTAAGAGCCCAATAGTATCTTATTGGGTCATCTTAGCCCACCACATGTTCATCCAAAAGATTATGACTGAATGTACTATTGTTAGTAATTTAATTCCTTATATACATATAAATTTTTCTCATATATTTTGATGTAGTACTTTGGTATTACAAAGCACAGTGGAATTATGTTTTGAAAAATCCCTTCAAAAATTAATGAGAAATCATAGTTTTAAATTTAGTGTAAAAAAGTGTAGACAAATCAGATGAATAAAACGTAGAGTACATAAAGTAAATGTTGTAAAGTAAATGACACAAAAACTTTTAAGAGGTTCGGAATACAAAAGCCTCTTTGACCTCTACTCTGAGGGTAGGGATATTCCACATTTACAACTAATTCACTAAGAATACCTCAAGTCACACAGATTTGGATTACACTGACCACTAATATCACAATTACAAAGGAATTGAATGATTTGATGCCGAGTAACGTTAAGCTTCTTAATCACAAGACTTAGCAACAAATGAGATTTCTAAATCGTAGAAAGAGTAGACAATAAGCTTAGACATACAACACTTTGACTTGCTTAATTTTTCTCTTTCTATTTTTTTATTGTTTGAGGCTAGCTGCTTGCCTTTTATAATTTCACCTTGGGATCTTCCCGTTGTGATTTGACAATTATTCCATTATAACATGGACACCTGTCGATATTTAACTATTTGACTTAAAAATGTTATCAGCTAGCACCGCTTCAAGTCGTTTTCATCGTACTTTGTTAGGTGCAGATGTAGCCGCGTATTTTTGTCCTTAACGAATATAGTTGTTAGACACAATTTCAGGTATGTCTTATCCATATCGACAACCTTTGGGAGAATTATACTTGAGATTTTCATTCCTAAGTGTACGACATTGTCATAGCCTGTTAGAATAGATAAACTTTACGATTTTGCTTGATCGTAAAGTTATATATCCGATAATAAAGTGATTTGTCCTGAAAGCTTGACTATACAATCGGGCCATGCTTTATGAATGCCCTACCATATCAGAATATTTTCTGGCCTTCAACTCTATGATTAATTTTTAGACTTAACTTTTGAACAATACATTTACATTAAATAGTTGATCAACCTAACAAATTTGATTCATACACTATAAAATTGTTTTTCGACATTCTAAGAACTTTACAAAAACTATTGATTTTACAAATATACATTAAGTTCTCATTTTATTATCAAATCAAACATATACACAAGTTAGAGTACTAATGTTATGCCCCAAAAATCGGTATACATCACCTATTCTGAGTCTCCAAATACATGGTACAAAATTTAAATACAGCTTAATTATACAACAATCATGTAAAATACGACTAAACATATGCTGTGAGTTTTAATACAAATATTGTTATCTAGACAATATACAAACTCAATTGGGTCCTTATTACATTTATTATCACACTATTTCATAGAATAGTGAGGACTACTAATGCTATTATCCGGACCATCACCGTTCTCGACTAGTACCTCAGACGTTCTCATTTCTCAAGAGAACAATGAAAGCAAAAAGGGTGAGCTCAACTAGCCCAAAGAAGAAATATTATGACTAAGATAATGCAAAATAAATTATCATTAGCCTTCAACAATGTTAAAGCGATAAAATATAACAAACATCAAGTTTAACTGCAATGAACAAGCAATCCATTAGAAGAGTCAGTAGAGAATAAAATCTACTATCTTCTATAATTTAAAAGGTTTTTCATGACTTTTGTCATTTGAGACTCGACTTAAATAATCCACATCATCTCTCAGACTACTACCAATGATATTCATTAGTATCACAATCATAAATTATCCATGCACACGTGACCAAGGATATTCGTGTATTCATCAATGGTCGTGATCATGCCAACAATCGCCCATCAATGCACTTCTACGGGTGATGAGGATTTTTCCACATCATTTGTAACATTACGGTCATAATTACAAGAATAATCCTCGGTCATAATCATACCAAGTCCATCTATGCACTACTTGTGCCACGGATGACTTTCAACATAATATAAACATGAGGATGATGACAATGATATAAGAATTCAATAAAACAAGTTCAAAAATTAATTTATCCAGGAACTAATAATGTCCAAATTGTCAACATGATACTTCTTTGTAGAGTAACACTCAAGAATGCTCAGAAGAATATTTTCATGAAAAGATACTGGATGAAACACAAATATCAAGGATATTTCACTAATTTCATGGAGTATAGAAGTCAAAACTTTAACCAACTGAGTATAATAAAGAATGGAATAACAAAAGAAATCACCAGGTATGCGATAGACCACATACGAGTTATTCCAATAGAATAATAAGCGATAGAACCAGGTAATGCAGAACGCATCGACAGGATATTCCAACTGAATAATAAATAATGGAACCGGTCGTGCGTAAGCGCACCGACAAGATATTCCAACAAAATAATAAATAATGGAACGAAGTCATGCGCGTGGCGACAGTACAAGATGTTCCAAATGAATAATAAACAACGGAATTCAAGTCATGCGTAAACGCATGCACGAGGATGTTGTTCCAAGAATAATAAATAATGGAATAACATAAGAATTTCACCAAGTATAGGGTATCCCGCGTATACAGGTTATTCCAATAGAATAATAAAGAATGGAATAACAAAAAGAATTTCACCAATAAAAAAAAGGAATACCCCTAACGAAAGTACAACAAATAATATCCTTACGTAGAAAAAGAAGAGTATTTTGGTTGGTAGGCGAGGATATACTCAAAGAAAACTTGCACTACGCTTCAAAACTTTCTTAAACTCTAAAGAAATACGCTCAAGATTATAGAAGAAGAACTCTCTCTATAGTTCTCTCTCTACAGAGTTTTAGTAAATTAAGTAAGAAATAATGAAGGAATGAGCTTCTATTTATAGAAGAATGGATCTGCATAAGTAACTAATTCATGAACGGTCCAGATTGATTTACTTTTAAGCAGACGGTCCAGATTGGTTTACAATAAAATATAATATATTCTATTTATAATCTAATAAAACGAATAACTTTATAAAAGTATTACATTTTATATAAAAAAGATTTTACTATCTGAAACACTATACAAGCACTTATGTAAACACTATGCATAATAAAATATAATATATTCTAATTATTATCTAATAAAATGTATAACTTTATAAAAGTATTACATTTTATATAAATTTTTTTCTTATTAGTCTAATAAAACGAATAACTTTATAAAAGTATTACATTTTTATATAAAAAGTTTTTCTATTTTATTACATTAATAATACTAATAAAACAAAACTCATCATCATTATTATAATTCACAATATTAATTGACCGGGTCATTCCCAGGAAAAAGGGAGCTTTCCAATAAGGATTTCTCCTCATTGGCCCGCAATTAGGTGACCATACCTCTCCTTGACAGAACTTCTAGACATCGTTAATATTGCAAATAATAATATTAATAACTTTGTCATCTCAATTATTGATTATAAAATATTGAAAATAATTGAATCAAATAACGTGAGATACTATGCAACAATAATTCTGTTGTGGGGTCCACCACTGATTGTGCCGTTGTATGAATATTCCTTGTTAAAACGAATATTCCCCGACCAATCGAATATTATATAACAACTTGCGTACTTTGCAAAATTTATGAATATTACCCACAATTATAACATTATATCAAATTCATTACATAATATTCAAAAATGATATTTATAGAAAATTCATCTTTATTCATAAAAGTTGGGGTCTTACAACCTCCCCTTCTTATGAAATTTCGCCCTCGAAATTGTAGAAAGACGATTGTATATCGAAGAGGTAAGGATACCTTGATTTCATTTCAGATTCTAACTCCCAAGTCATTTCCTCAACATCGTAATTTCTCCACAAAACTTTGACTTGAGGTATAACCTTGGAGCGTAGAATATGTTCCTTCTTATCCAAGATTTGAATAAGAACCTCTACATACGTCAAATCTTCCGCTATTTCGTCCGGTTCTAACTCAATAATGTGGTTCGGGTCTTCCACATATTTACGTAACATGGATATGTGAAAAACGTTATGAACACGAGACATACTTGGCGGTAAAGCGAGTCTATAGGCCACAGTTCCTACTCGATCGAGGATTAAAAATGGGCCGAGGATTGAGCTTTCCTCTCTTTTCAAATCTCGTAACTTTTTTCCATGGAGAAACACGTAACAACACATGATCTCCTATATCGAATTTCGCGTCCTTTCGATGAAGATCATCATAACTCTTTTGTCGATCTTGTGAGATTTTTATACATTGTCGGATCGTTTGAATCTTTTAAAGTAGTCATATCGCATCAACTCCGACTCCCAACAACGTTGCTTCACCCACCTCATCCCAGCATACTGGAGAATGACACTTTCTTCCATATAACGCCTCAAATGGAGCCATGCCAATACTTGCTTGATAATTGTTGTAAGACCCCAACTTTTATAAATAAAGATGAATTTTCTATAAATATTATTTTTGAATATTATGGAGTAAATTTGATATAATGTTATAGTTGTGGGTAATATTTATAAATTTTGCAAAAGTAAGCAAGTTGTTATAAAATATTCGTTTAATTGGGGAATATTCTTTTTGTCGGAGAATATTCGATGCGGCAAGACAATCATTGGTGGACCCCACAACAAAATTATTATCGGATTAAGAAAACGACAAAAATACTTTATGAAAATAACGGCGGAGGTGTTACCGTTAAAACTGTTGAACTACCCGGTAGTAAAAGTACAGTAATACGCGTGGTTGCATAGTAGCACACGGTATTGATTATTGATGCTTACGTGAGAAGTTTCTCACCACCTATACTCAATTATTACTACGATAATTATTGCGTCATATCTCTTATATTATTGATTGATTATTGTCAAGATTATCATCAGTATAATATGTTATATTATTAAAATCAATAATTGAGGCGACAAGTTATAAATGATTAATAATTGTTGAAAGATTAAATATGTGTTGATTAAAAATAAAATAATTTATGATAATATTTATTCAATCCTTGATGTATATATAAAAGTCTATTATGACGACTTTTGTGGTAAGTTTGGTTATTTTAAGGGGGGGCATATGTCATCTAAGAGTCTCTTCGTCAATAGTAATTACCTTCATCAATAGTAATTACCTTCGTCGATAGTAAATACCTTCAATCGATAGTAATTACCCGTCAATAGTAATTACCTTCATCAATAGTAATTACCTTCGTTAATAGTAACTACCTTTACCAGACGTCCAAACCACTTGCCGTTTTAATATATTCTGAGCGTCGAACCAATTTTCGTTTCACATTACAAAGTGATCAAACCACTTTTCTTTTCACATCACCATCGTCAAGCCACCACTTGCCTTTCACATTTCAAGTGCTAAGCTAAAAATCTTCTATAAATAGAGGCCTAGTGCTTCATTATTTTCACGAATTCATTCAAATATAGAGAGAGAGAAAGTATAGAGAGAATAAGAGAAAGAAGAAGAGTATTCATTCTTACTATCTACTTGAGTATTCAATCTCCTACTAATGAAAGGGTGTTATTCTTTCTTATTCATGAAGAGAAGCGTTGTTATTCCATTGCTTATTATTACATTGGAATAACTTGTATCATGGTTTTACCTATACTTGGTGACATTCTTCTATTATTCATTGGAACATCCATGCGTGTGTTTTACAGGACTGGTTAAAATCTTTATTATCTGTTGGAACATCCACGCCGGTGCAAATTTTGCACGACTGGTTCCGATTATTATTATTCTATTGGAATACTTTTGTCTCATCTGAAAAGTACCGCACGCATAGTGATTTCTTTTATTATTCCATTCTTTATTATACTCGGTTGGTTAAAGTTTTGACTTTTATACTCCATGAAATTAGTAGAATATCCTTGATATTTGCAAGGCTTCATCCGAAGATCTTTTCATGGAAATATTCTTACGATCATTCTTGAATTTTACTCTATAAGCAAAGTATTATGTTGACAATTTGGACATTATTAGTTCTCGGATAAATTAATTCTTGAACTTGTTTTATTGAATTCTTATATCATTGTCATCATCCTCATGTTTATATTATGTTGAAAAAGTCATCGTGTATTCTGTAGTGCGTAGATGCACTTGGTATGATTATGACCAAGGATTATTGATTGTAATCATGACCGTAATGTTACAAATAATGTGGTAAAAGTTATCATTGGCCCGTAGTGCGTTGATGGACGATTGTTGGCATGATCATGACCATTAATGAATACACGAATGTCCTTAGTCGTAGTCATGGATAATTTGTGGTCGTGATACTAAAGAATATCTAAGTCAGTAGTGCGTGGGTGATTCGATGATGATGTCGATTATTTTTATTGTCGAGTCCCAATGATAAAAGTAATGAAAAACTTTTTAAATCATAAAAGATAGTAGATTTTATTCTCTCGTGACTCTTTTAATGGATTGTTTGTTCCACCGCAGTTAAACTTGATGTTGTTATATTTTATCGGTTTAACTTTGTTGAAGGCTAACGATAATTTATTCGCATTATCTTAGTTATAGTATTTCTTCTTTGGGCTAGTTGAGCTCACCCTTTCTTTTCTTTGTTCTCTTCTTGAAATGAGAACATAAGCAGGACTAGTCGGGAAGCGAGTGTGATCCAGAGGATAACATTAGTAGTCCTCACTATTAGCGTGAAATAGTGTGTTAATAATTGTAATGAGGACTCCTTTTGAGTTTGTATAATCTCTAGTAGACAATAATTGTATTCAAACTCACAGTTATGTTTTGTCGTATTGTACACGACAGTTGTATTAGTAAGTTGTATTTAAATTTTGTACCATGTATCTGACGACCCAAGATGGGTGATGTATACCTAATTTTGGGGGCGTCACAATTGTTGTTGTAGGAAAACTCCACCAATGGTAAAAACTTATCCCAACTTCCCTTGAAGTCAAGGACATATAGTCTTAATAAATCTTCAAGAGTTTGAATAGTCCTCTCCACCGCCCGTCAAAATCGAGGATGATATGCTTTGAAGCTAAATTGTAAATCTGTGCTATAGTTTTCTGCAAACTAACCCAAAATCGTGAAGTGAATCTTGGGTCTCGATCGGAAACTATGGATCTTGGCATACCATGCGATCTTACAATCTCGTTTATATACATCTGAGAAAGCGTTCAAGTGTATAAGTTTCTCGTATCGGTAAGAAATGAAAGCGAGACTTGGTCAATCTATCAACAATGACCCAAATCGCATCTATACCTTGAGAAACCTTAGGAAGGCCAGCTTGAAATCCATGGTAATGTGCTCCCACTTCCATTCGGAATTTCAAGTGGTTCTGATGGACCTTTTGGTACTTGATGCTCGCTTTAACTTCGTTGACAAGTTAGACACCTTGAGATAAACAACGTTATCTCTCTCTTCATATTGCTCCACCAAAATTTATAACGAATATCATGATACATTTTGGTACTCCCAAGATGGATTGCAAGCGGTGTGTTGTGCTTTGCATCATGATTTTATACTTTAAATCGTGGTCGTTAGGAACACAAATTCAGAGTTGACTCAAGTATTCCTTCTTCATCGATTCTTGCTTGGGCATAGCACCTTCTTGTACTTTCTTCCTCATACGCATCGGCTCGTGTGCGTAACTCGAAGCGACTTTAACTTTATCAATTAAAGTCGGTTCTACTCGTATATTCGCCATCATTACATGGGTCCCTGGAGTCTTTAACTCTATCTCCATCCTTTACAAGTCACACAAAATGGGCCTTTGTGTTTACAATATCACACTCGTACTTGCATATGATCTTCTACTCAATGCGTCAGCTACCACGTTCACTTTTCCTGGATGGTATTGGATGGTATGATCATAATCTTTCAACAGTTCAAGCCAACATCGTTGTCGCATGTTGAGTTCCTTTTGAGTGAAGAAATATTTGAGGCTTTTATGATCCGTAAAGATCTCCACCATCTCCCCATACAAGTAATGCCTCCAAATTTTAAGTGTGAAGACAATAGCTGCTAACTCTAGGTCATGAGTAGGATAATTCCTCCCATATTCTTTGAGTTTTCTTGAGGCATAGGCTATGACTTTCCTATGTTGCATGAGAACACATCCCAACCCTTTGCCCGAAGCATCATTGTAGATGACAAATCCTCCGAGCGGATGGTATTGTCGTAAGCGAGTCTTTGAAATGAGTCTCCTATTGAGTTCTTGAAAACTCTTCTCACATTCTTCGCTCCAATCGAACTTTGTATCTTTCCGAGTCAGCTGAGTTAATGGAGTAGCTATTTGAGAAAATCCTTCCACGAATCTCCGATAATAACCAGCTAAGCCGAGAAAGCTACGTACTTCGGTCACTGATTTAGGTTGCTTCCAGCTTTGAATTGCTTCAATCTTTGTCGGGTCAATAGATATTCCATGACTTGATACCACGTGCCCAAGGAATGCTACTTCCTCAAGCCAGAACTCACATTTCTTCAACTTGGCATAAAGCTTGTATTCACGAAGCTTTTGGAGTGTCAGCCTCAAGTGTTGCTCATAATCTTCACGGCTTTTGGAATAAATAAGGATGTCATCAATAAATATGACCACAAAGTGATCCAAATATTCCTTGAATACTCGGTTCATCATATCCATAAAGGCAGCAGAAGCATTAGTCAATCCAAAGGACATGACTAGGAATTCATAATGCCCGTACCGAGTTCTGAAAGCCGTCTTTGGAATGTCATCGGTTCTAATCTTCAATTGGTGATATCCGGAATGAAGATCAATCTTTGAAAAGAATTTGGCTCCTTGCAACTGGTCAAATAGGTCATCAATACGTTGCAATGGGTACCTATTTTTGATGGTGACATGATTCAACTCCCGATAATCAATACAAAGTCGCATACTCCCATCTTTCTTCTTCACGAATAGAGCAGGAGCACCCCGAGGAGGCGTCTTGGGGCGAATGAAACCAATGTCTAACAATTCTTGCAATTGGGTCTTTAACTCTGAAGTTCAATAGGAGCCATTCGATATGGGGCTTTGGAAATGGGTTTTGTATCGGGTTCGAGGTTGATACAAAATTCAATTTCACGCTCACGGTGGTAGGCGGGAAGTTCTTGAGAATACGTCGGAAATTTATTAACAATAGGAATATCGTTTAAAAGCGGCGTATTTTTATTTAAATCGTGACATGAGCTAAGAAAGCTTGACATCCGTTTTTCAATAAGCGAGCGACTTTATGGCTTGAGATGGCCGTGATTGATTTTAATGGTTTGGTCGTTTGAATTAGCATAATAGGTTGATTAGGAATATAAAAGCTAACAACCTTACGAAAACAATCAATTTTTGCATGATAAGTAGTTAACCAATCAATCCACAGAATCACGTCAAATGCAAGTATTTTTAATGAAATAAGATCGACGGGTAATGTGAGGGTACCGATTTGAACCAAACAAGACTTATAAGCGAGTGGATGTAATGAAAGTTTCTCTATGAGTTTCTACAGATAAGTCAAAGTCTAATTTCTCGAGTCAAATTTAATCGTTGGCTTAAGTAGGAGAAATAAAAGAATGGGTAGAACCGGTATCAAATAAAGTATAGACTTCGCTAGAGTTTATGATAAGCTTACCCGTGATGACCTCATTCGGGTTCCTTGCTTTCTGGGAGGTCACAACAAACGCTCTCCCTTGCACTACCGGCTTTGACTTTTCTGGGACAGTCTTTGGTGCCTCCATCCTAGCTGAACTTATCTTCGGTGAATGACAAAATCGGGCTAAGTGACCTTCTCTTCTATAATTATAACATGTTTTGGACGGCATCACGCAGTTTGGACTGATGTATCCCTCCCCTCCGCATTTGAAGCATATGATAGGTGGTCGTTCTCCTTCTTTAACAACGGGTGCTGGTACTGACGTCTTTCCATCATTGTTGAATCTCCTCTTCTTGAAATGTTCATTCTTATTGTTTTGGCCCTGATTACCACCGAAGTGGTTACCACTTATGGCCTGTTGATTTCCTCCACGTTTGTTGTCACCACTTCGATGACTGCTCTCACTGGTATTATCATTTTGTCGGCTGCTCTCTTTTGGTTGCGTTGACTAGTTATCGCGCTCTACTAACTGAGCCATATTTACAACATCTGAATACAAACACAGTTTATGAGAAATAAGATGTTGACGTATCTCCGGCTTTAAACCTCTTAAAAACATCCGCGTCATTCTCTCTTCATTATCCACCAAGTGGGATGCAAACCGAGACAACTTGGTAAACGTAGCTTCGTACTGCAACTCGGTCATATTATTTTGCTCCAACTTGATGAACTCTACCTCTTTTATGTGACGAATACATTTGGGAAAGTACTTATCGTTGAATAGTTCTTGGAACTTCTCCCAAGACATCTTTAGTGCGGCAGGTTGAGTACGCTTTATCGATTCCCACGATGTCTGCCTCTCCTCGCATGACATATAAAAAAGGCGTGAAAGGAACCTTTTGTTCCTCGAGCATCCCAAGACATCAAATATCTTGGTGATCTACTTTATTCATGCTTCCGCCTTAAGTGGTTTTGGCTCTCAATAAACTCCGGTGGTCCCGACTACTTGAAGCTGTTTAGCGGTGGCCCGTCAGGAGAGTTTCGAGTGTTTTCACCTATATTTTGGACAGAGCCGCGGCTCGCTTTCTTTGTAGCATGAATTGCATAAAGCCTCTGAACATTCCATCATTCATCATTTGGTCAGTGTTGTTGTTTGCATGAGGATTGTCGCCTTCCTGATGCATATTATCCTAATTATTGATATGTGGTGAATCAAGCGGTCGCATGTGCTCCATTCTTTATTCTCAACATTCTCGGATGTCATTTTCAAATCGCCACAAAACAAAGGTTAATTGACATGTAACATATTATCCCTATATTACAATGACTAATTAAATACCAAATAAACTTAGGTAGGTCATCTTAGTGAAGGAAATTCCCGTCTCTACCCCCTCCTAGTTCTATTCTCACATCTTAGCGGGGATCATATCCTACAAGCTTTGATATTAATTTGTGGCGACCCCAAAATCGGTATACATCACCTATTACGAAGTCGCATGAATACATGGTACAAAATTCAAATACAACAATTATACAACGATCGTGTAAAATACGACTAAATATATCTTTGTGAGTTTTAATACAAATATTGTTATCTAGACAATATAAAAACTCAATGGGGTCTTTATTACATTTATTATCACACTATTTTATAGAATAGTGAGGACTACTAATGCTATTATCTGGACCATCACTCTATTCCCCGACTAGTCTCTGCTACGTTCTCATTTTCCGAAGAGAACAATAAAAGCAAAAGGGTGAGCTCAATTAGCCCAGTAAGAAATATTATGACTAAGATAATGCAAAATAAATTATCATTAGCCTTCAACAGTGTTAAACTGATAAAATATAACAAACATCAAGTTTAACTGCAGTGGAACAAGCAATCCATTAGAAGAGTCAAGTAAAGAATAAAATCTACTATCTTCTATGATTTAAAAGATTTTTCATGACTTTTTTCATTTGAGACTCGACTTAAATAATCCACATCATCATCCCGCACTACTGACGAGGATATTCATTAGTATCACAACCACAAATTATCCATGCACCACGGTGAGGATATTCGTGTATTCATCGATGGTCATGATCATGCCAACAATTTGTCCATCGATGCACTTCTGAATTGATGAGGATTTTTCCATATCATTTGTAACATTACGGTCGTGATTATTACGAATAATCCACGGTCATAATCATACCAAGTCCATCTATGCATTACTGGGCCATAGATGACTTTCAACATAATATAAACATGAGGATGATGACAATGATATAAGAATTCAATAAAACAAGTTCAAGAATTAATTTATCCGAGAACTAATAATGTCAAATTGTCGACATGATACTTCTTAACAGAGTAACACTTTCAAGAATGCTCGGAAGAATATTTTCATGAAAAGATCTTTGGATGAAGCGCAAATATCGAGGATATTTCACTAATTTCATGGAGTATAGAATTCAAAACTTTAACCAATTTGAGTATAATAAAGAATGGAATAACAAAAGAAATCACCGGGCATGCGATATACCGCGACAAACATGTTATTCAACGAGAATAATAAATAATGGAACGGTCATGCGTTAAGCACGCAAGCAGGATATTCAACGAGAATAATAAATAATGGAACGGTCGTGCGTAAGCGCATGCGGCAAGCGGGATATTCAATGAATAATAAATAATGGAACGAAGTCATGCGCGTATGCATACGGACAAGATGTTCTAATGAGAATAATAAACAACGGAACGGTCGTGCGTAAACGCATTGCAGACGAGGATGTTCAGCCAGAATAATAAATAATGGAATAACATAAGAATTTCACCAAGTATAGGGTATCCCGCGTATACAGGTTATTCTAACATAATAATAAAGAATGGAATAACAAAAAGAATTTCACCAATAAAAAAGAAGGAATACCCCTAACAGTAGTACAACAAATAATATCCCTTACGTAGTAAAAGAAAGAGTTTTTTGATTGGTAGAGGCGATGATATACTCGAAAGAAAACTCAGACTACGCTTCAAAGCTTTCTTAAACTCTAAAGAAATACGCTCAAGATTATAGAAGAAGAACTCTCTACATAGTTTCTCTCTCACAGAGTTTGATAAATTAAGTAAGAAATAATGAAGGAATTATAGAAGAATGGAATGCATAGTAACTATCATGAATGATCCAGATTGATTTACTTTAAGCAGACGGTCCAGATTGGTTTACAATAAAATATAATATATTCTATTTATAATCTAATAAAGCGAATAACTTTATAAAAGTATTACATTTTTTATATAAAAAAGATTTTACTATCTGAAACACTATGCATGCACTATGTAAACACTATGCATAATAAAATATAATATATTCTAATTATTGTCTAATAAAGCAGATAACTTTATAAAAGTATTACATTTTATATAAAAAGATTTTCTTATTAGTCTAATAAAAGCGAATAACTTTATAAAAGTATTACATTTTATATAAAAAGTTTTTTACATTTTATTACATTAATAATACTAATAAAATAAAACTCATCATCATTATTATAATTCACAATATTAATCAATCGAGTCGTTTCACGGAAAAAGGGGCTTTCAATAAGAATTTTCTCCTCATTGGTAGCGTATGATTAGGTGACAAACCTCTCCTTGTGAGAACTTCAGACATCGTTAATATTGCAAATAATAATATTAATAACTTTGTCATCTCAATTATTGATTATAAAATATTGACAAAAATTGAATCAAATAACGTGAGATACTATGCATCAATTCATTGTAACAATAATTGAACAAAAGCCGAGTGAATACTCACATAAGCATCAATAATCAATCTGAGTGTCTTTGTTATGCAACTACGGCGTATTCTTATTTTTTAACATCGGGTGTTTCAACGAGTTAACGGTAAAACTTCCGCCGTTATTTTCATAAAAGTATTTTTGTCGTTTTCTCAATCGAAAGCAAATAATTCCGTTGTAGGGTCCACCATGATGATTGTATCGTTATCGAATATTCTTCTGTTAAAAGCGAATATTCTCCGACCAATCGAATATTATATAACAACTTGCGTACTTTGCAAAATTTATGAATATTACCCACAACTATAACATTATATCAAATTCATTCCATAATATTTAAAAATGATATTTATAGAAAATTCAGCTTTATTCATAAAAGTTGGGGTCTTACAACTAGCAATTCTTAACCTAAAGTGTGTAGAAAATATAAATAAATTTTATTTTTTTTATAAAAAGGAGAAAGTTGAAAAAAACAATATCAAAAATGCGTAGTTTTACCAAATAGGTGTAAACAAAGTTATGGAGTGCTATTGTGCTAACACCGAATGGATTTCGTCTATATATATTATGAGAATTTATATTTTCACAAGCTTCTTCTCACATGAATATTAATAGTAGACTCCACCTCATGTAAGATGTGACGCCCCCAAAATTAGGTATACATCACCCATCTTGGGTCGCCACTTACATGGTACAGAATTTAAATACAACTTATTAACATAAGCATGGTAGTATACAATCGACATAAAGCGTGAGTTTAAATACAAATATAAATCTACTAGATATTATACAAACTCAAAAAAAAAGTCCTCATTACAATTATTATCACACTATTTCACGAGAATAGTGAGGGACTACTAATCTTATCTTAGGGACCATCACTCGTTTCCCAGGCTCGTCCCGCTATATTCTCATTTCACGAGAGAAACGGTGAAAGAAAGGGTGAGCTCAACTAGCCCGAAGTAAGAAATATTATGACTAAGATAATGTAGAATAAATTATCAATAGTCTTCAACAATGTTAAAGCGATAAAATACAATAAACAACCGGTTTAAGCTGCGTGTGAATATCTGATCCATAAAAAAAAGTGAGTAGAAAATAAAATCTACTATCTTTTAGGTTTTAAAGGTTTTTCATCTTTGTTA
The DNA here is from genome assembly GCA_020205615.1 of Panax quinquefolius. Lineage (NCBI taxonomy): Eukaryota > Viridiplantae > Streptophyta > Magnoliopsida > Apiales > Araliaceae > Panax > Panax quinquefolius. The sequence goes on from CM035169.1 coordinate 12,718,057, forward strand.
TAAATGAGAGACTCGACTTTAATAAATATTCACATCATGAATCACCCCCACACGCTTCTGACGAGGATATTCTTTAGTATCACGACCACAATTATTCATGCACTACGGGCGAGAATATTTGTGTATTCATTAATGGTCATGATCATGCGTAACAACATGTCCATCGATGCACTACTGACCCTTTTGAGGATTTTTACCACATCATTTGTAACATTACGATCGTGATTACACCGAATAGTCTCACGGTCATAATCATACCAAGTCCATCCGCATGCTGCTACTGGGCCGAGATGACTTTAAAAAAATATAAACATGAGGATGATGACAATGATATAAGAATTGATAAAACAAGTTCGAAATTATTTTATCCGAGGAATTATTAACGTCAAATTATCAACATAATCTTTGTTTTGTAGAGTAAAATTCAAGAATGATCGGAAGAATATTTTCATGAAAAGATCTTTGGATGAAACGCAAATATCGAGGATATTCCACTAATTTCATGGAGTATAGAAGTCAAAGTTTTAAACCATTTGGGTATAATAAAGAATGGAATAACAAAAGAAATCACCGTAAATGCGATAGGCCTTGCATGACGAGGTTATTCAGCAGAATAATAAATAACGGAACGAACGGTCGGGTGAAATTCACTGCAAGCGGGATGTTCAACAGAATAATAAAGATGGAACCGGATCCGGTGTAAAACACGAGATAGGATATTCAGCGAGAATGATAAAAAGGCGGAAACCGGTGGGTGTAAAAAACACATGAGCAGGATGTTCAGCGAAGAATAATAAAAAGCGGAACCGGTCGGTGTAAAAACACGAGTGAGGATGTTCCAACAGAATAATAATAAAAGGCGGAACCGGTCCGGTGACAAAACACTGACGAGGATGTTCAATGAGAATAATAGAAGAATGTCACCAAGTATAGGGTAAACCACGCATTATCTGAGTTATTCAAGCAGAATAATAAGCGATGGAATAACAACGAGTTCTCTTTCATGAATAAGAAAGAATAACACCCCTTACTTTTGGTAGGAGATTGAATCTTTGTGACGGTGTAGTAACAAAATACTCTTCTTCTTTCTCTCTTATTCTCTCTATACTCTCTCTCTCATAAGCTTGAATGAATTAAGTGAAAAATAATGAAGCCCTAGGCCTCTATTTATAGAAGATTTCTAGCTTAGCACTTTCTTAGATGTGAAAAGGCAAGTGGCTTAACGACTAATGATGTGAAAAAAAAAGTGGTTTGGCTTTTTTGTAATGTGAAGCGACAAGTGGTTCGGCGCTTTGTAATGTGAAGCGACAAGTGGTTCGACGTACGGTAAAGGTAATTACTATTAGCGAAGGTAAATACTATTGTGAAGGTAAATACTATTCTGAGGGTAATTCTTATTAATGAAGGTAATACTATTGACGAAGGTAAATACTATTCACAAGGGTAATTACTATTGTGAAGGTAATTACTATATTATGAAGGTAAATCTTTATTGTGAAGAGACTCTTAGATGATGACATATGAGCCCCCATAAAATAATCAAACTTACCACAAATCATTTTTTTTTTCATCAACACATATTTAATCTTTCAACAATTATTAATCATTTTTATAACTTGTCGTCTCAATTATTGATTTAATCTTATAACATATTATCTGAGATGATCTTTGTGACAATAATTGAATCGATAATATAAGAGATATGATCACGACAATTCTTTGTGATAATTAAGCATAGGTGAGTGACTTCTCACGTAAGCATCGATAATCAATCTAGTGTCTTCTTATGCGACCCGCGTATTCTTTGTACTTTTACTACCGGGTAGTTCAAGCGGTTTTAACGGTAACACCTCCGCCGTTATTTTTATATAAAAAATATTTTTGTCGTTTTCTCGATCAAGACAATAATTACATTATGGGGTCCACTGATGATTGAGTAGTTATGCGAATATTCCCTAACAAAAAAGAATATTCCCGAGGCAAACGAATATTTTATAACAACTTGCATACTTTGCAAAATTTATAAATATTACCCACAACTATAACATTATATCAAATTTATTCCATAATATTCAAAAATAATATTTATAGAAAAATTAATCTTTATTTATAAAAGTTGGGGTCTTACAACCTCCCTTCTTATGAAATTTAAGCCCTCGAAATTAGGGTGCGATACTGGTATGTCGAAGAGGTAAGGATACCTTGATTTCATTTGATTCTAACTCCCAGTCATTTCCTCAACATCGTGGTTCCTCCACAAAACTTTGACTTGAGGTATAACCTTGGGCGTAGAATATGTTCCTTCTTATCAAAATTTGAGCAGGAACCTCTTCATACGTCAAATCTTCCGCTATTTCGTCGGTTCTAACTTCGATAATATGGTTGGTCTTTCACATATTTACGTAACATAGATATGTGAAAAGCGTTATGAACACGAGACATATTTGGCGGTAAAAGCGAGTCTATAGGCCACGATTCCTACTCGATCGAGGATTAAAATGGGTAGATGAATCGAGGATTAAGTTTTCCTCTCTTTCCAAATCTTGTAACTCCTTTCCATGGAAGCGACTCTTAATGACATGATCTCTATATCGAATTCCACGTCCTTTCGATGAAGATCGGCATAACTCTTTTATCGATTTTGTGAGGTTTTTATCGTTGTCGGATCGTTTGAATCTTTTAAGTAGTCATACGTACCAACTCGGTCCCAACAACGTTGCTTCACCCACCTCATCCCGGACATCTTTGGAGAAGCGACACTTTCTTCCATACAATGCTTGAATGGAGCCATGCCGATACTTGCTTGATAAGCTGTTGTTGTAGGAAAACTCCACCGATGGTAAGAACTTGTCCCTGACTCCCTTGAAATCAAGGACACGAGTCTTAATAGATCTTGAGAGTTTGAATAGTCCTCTTCATTGTCCGTCAAATCGAGGATGATATGCCGAGCTAAATCGTGAAATCTGTGCCCATAGCTTTTTGCAAACTAACCCAAAATCGTGAAGTGAATCTTGGGTCTCGATCGAAACTATGGATCTGCGGCATACCATGCGATCTTACAATCTCGTTTATGTACATCTGAGCAAGGCGTTCAAGTGTATAAGTTTCTCGTATCGGTAAGAAATGAAGCGGACTTGGTCGATCTATCAACAATGACCCAAATCGCATCGATGCCTTGAGAAACCTTAGGAAGGCCGTGCTTGAAATCCATGGTAATGTGCTCCCACTTCCATTACGGAATTTCAAGTGGTTGCTGATGGACCTTTTGGTACTTGATGCTCGCTTTAACTTCGTTGACAAGTTAGACACCTTGAGATAAGCGGCTATATCTCTCTTTATATTGCTCCACCAAAATGTATGGCGAATATCATGATATTTTGGTACTCCCGAGATGGATTGCAAATGGTGTGTTGTGCGCCTCCATCATGATATTATACTTTAAATCGGTCGTTAGGAACACAAAGTGCAGAGTTGACTCGAAGTATTCCTTCTTCATCGATTCTTGCTTGGCGTAGCACACCTTCTTGCACTTTCTTCCTCATACGCATCGACTCGAGTGCGTAGCTTGAAGCGACTTTAACTTTATCGATTAAAGTCGGTTCTCTTTCGTATATTCGCTATCATCACATGCGTCCACAGAGTCTTTAACTCTATCTCCATCCTTTGCAAGTCACACAAAATGGGCCTTTGCGTTGACAATATCGCTTTTCGTACTTGCATATGATTTTACTTTCGATCGTCGACTACCACGTTCGCTTTTCGAGGATGGTATTGGATGGTATGATCATAATCTTTCAGCGATTCAAGCCCAGCGTCGTTGTCGCATGTTGAGTTCCTTTTGAGTGAAGAAATATTTGAGGCTTTTATGATCCGTAAAGATCTCCACTTTCTCCCCATACAAGTAATGCCTCCAAATTTTAAGTAAAGACAACATTTGCTTGACTCTAGATCATGAGTAGGATAATTCCTCTCATATTCTTTGAGTTGTCATGAGGCATAAGGCTATAACTTTTCCATGTTGCATAAGAACACATCCCGACCCTTTGCTTTGAGAAGCATCCTTTGTAGATGACAAATCCCTCGAGGCGGATGGTATTGTCGAGCAGTCTTTGAAATAAGTCTCCTCTTGAGTTCTTGAAAACTCTTCTCACATTCTTTCGCTCAATAGAACTTTGTATCTTTCCAAGTCAATTTGAGTCGATGGAGTAGCGATTAGAGAAAATCCTTCCACGAATCTCCGATAATAACTTGGCTAAAGCCAGAAAGCTACGTACTTGATTGATCAGCGATTTAGGTTGTTCCCGACTTTGAATAGCTTGATCTTTCTTTGGGTGCGGATATTCCATGACTTGATACCACGTGCCCAAGGAATGCTACTTCTTGAGCCGAACTCGCATTTCTTCAACTTGGCATAAAGCTTATATTCACGAAGCTTTTGGAGTGTCGACCTCAAGTGTTTGCTCATGATCTTCACGGCTTTTGGAATAAATAAGGATGTCATCGATAAAGGCGACCACAAAGTGATCTAAATATTCCTTGAATACTCGGTTCATCATATCCATGAAGGCGGCGGGGCATTAGTCGATCAAAGGACATGACTAGGAATTCATAATGCCGTCTGGGGAGTTACGAAAAGCCGTCTTTGGAATGTCGTGGTTCTAATCTTCAATTGGTGATATCAGGAGCGAAGATCGATCTTTGAAAAGAATTTGGCTCCTTACTGTTGGTCAAACAGGTCATCAATACGTGGCAATGGATACCTATTTTTGATGGTGACATGATTGACTCCAGATAATCAATACAAAGTCGCATACTCCCATCTTTCTTCTTCACGAATAGAGCAGGAGCACCCCGAGGAGAAGTACTAGGACGAATAAAGCCGATGTCTAACAATTCCTGCGGTTGGGTCTTTAACTCACGAAGTTGATAGGAGCCATTCGATATGGGGCTTTGGAAATAGGTTTTGTCTAGGGTTGAGGTCGATACAAAATTCAATTTCACGCTCTGGGGTAGGGCGGGGAAGTTTTGGGGAATCGTCGGAAATTTATTAACAATAGGAATATCGTTTAAAAGCGGCGTATTTTTATTTAAATCGTGACATGAGCTAAGAAAGCTTGACATCCGTTTTTCAATAAGCGAATAGCTTTATGGCTTGAGATGGCCGTGATTGATTTTAATGGTTTGGTCGTTTGAATTAGCATAATAGGTTGATTAGGAATATGAAAGCTAATGACCTTACGAAAACAATCAATTTTTGCATGATAAGTAGTTAACAATCGATCCCTAGAATCACGTCAAATGCAAGTATTTTTAATGAAATAAGATCGACGGGTAATGTGAAGGTACCGATTTGAACCAAACAAGACTTATAAGCCGAGTGGATGTAATGAAGGTTTCTCCCAGCGGAGTTTCCACGAGATAAGTCAAAGTCTAATTTCTCGAGTCGAATTTAATCGATGGCGCAAGTAGGAGAAATAAAAGAATGGGTAGAAACCGGTATCAAATAAAGTATAGACTTCATTAGAGTTTATGATAAGCTTACCGTGATGACCTCATTCGGATTCCTTGCTCTTTGGGAGGTCACAACAAGCGCTCTCCCTTGCACTTCTGGGTTTTGAATTTTACGGGATGGCCTTTGGTGCCTCCATCCTAGTTGAATTTGTCTTGATGGCACAAAATCGAGCTAAGTGACCTTCTCTTCCACAATTATAACATGCTTTTTGAATGGCGTAGCAGTTTGAGTTTGGGTGATGTGTCCCTCTCCTCGCATTTGAAGCATATGATAGGTGGTCTTTCTCCTTCCTTAACAATGGGTCTTTGGTCTTGGCGTCTTTCCATCATTGTTGAATCTCAGTTTCTTGAAATGTCCATTCTTATTGTTTTGTACGATTACCACCGAAGTGGTTACCATATCGGCACATTGATTCCCTCACGCTTGTTGTCATAAGCCGATGACTACTCTCCATTTGGTATTATAATTTTTTTCGGTTGCGCTCTCTTTTAGTTGCGTTGACTCATTATCGCGCTCCACTAAGCGAGCCCTATTTACAACATCTGAATACAAACACGGTTTATGAGAAATAAGATGTTGGCGTATCTCGACTTCAAACCTCTTAAAACATTCGCGCCATTCTCTCTTCATTATCCACAAGTGGGGATAAATAGTGATAACTCGCAAATTTTGCCTCGTATTGCGACACGGTCGTATTGTTTTATTCGACTTGATAAACTCCACCTCCTTCGTATGGCGAATACTTTCGAGGAAAGTATTTGTCGTTGAACGACTCTGGAACTTCTCCCAAGATATCTTGATCTGGCGGGTTGAGTCGTTTCTGGAATTCCCACCGATGTCTGCCTCTCGCGCGCATAACATAAAAGGCGGCGAAAGGAACCTTTTGCTCCTCGGAACATCCCAAGACATCAAATATCTTGGTAATCTGCTTTATCCATGCTTAGCGAAGTGGTTTTGGCTCTCCCTTAAACTCGGTGGTCCGGCTCCTTGAATTGTTTAGCGGTGACGCTTGAGAGTTTTCCGTGTTTCCACCTACGTTTTGGGCGAGAAGTCGCTCTACTTTCTTTGTTGCATAAATTGCATAAAGCCTCTGAACATTTGATCATTCATCATTTTAGTCGGTGTTGTTGTTTGCATGAGGATTATCGCCTTCACGATGCACATTATCACGATTATTGATATGTGGTGAATCAGCGATGCTTTGTGCTCCATTCTTATTCTCAACATTCTCGGATGTCATTTTCGAGAATCTTGCCACAAAACAAAAGGTTAATTGACATATAACAAATTATCCCTATCTTACGACCAACCAATAAAATAGCACATAAACTTAGGGTAGGTCATACTAGCGAAGGTATTCCCGTCTCTCCCCCTCTAGTACTATTCTCACATCTTAGCGAGGATCATATCCTAAGCTACGATACCTGTTGTGGCGCCCCAAAATTAGGTATACATCACCCATCTTGGGTCGCCACTTACATGGTATGAAATTTAAATACAACTTATTAACATAAGCGTAGGTATGCAATACGACATAAAGCGTGAGTTTAAATACAAATATAATACTACTAGATATTATACAAACTCAAAAAAAAAAAGTCCTCATTACAATTATTATCACCTTTATTTCACGAGAATAGTGAGGACTACTAATCTTATCTTGAGGACCATCACTCGTTTCCCAGGCTCGTCGGACTATATTCTCATTTCACGAAGAAAACGGTGAAAGAAAGGGTGAGCTCAACTAGCCAGAGTAAGAAATATTATGACTAAGATAATGCGAGAATAAATTATCAATAGTCTTCAACAATGTTAAGCGATAAAATATAATAAACAACCGGTTTAGCTGCGGCGGAATATCTGATCCATTAAAAAAGTGAGTAGAAAATAAAATCTACTATCTTTTAGGTTTTTAAAGGTTTTCATCAACTGTTATAATTTGAGACTCGACTTTAATAAATATTCCACATCATCGAATCACCCACACTTTTCGGCCGAGGATATTCTTTAGTATCGCGACCACAATTATTCATGCACTACGGGCGAGAATATTTGTGTATTCATTAATGGTCATGATCGTACCAACATTTGTCCATCGATACTACTACTGACCCTTTGAGGATTTTTACCACATCATTTGTAACATTACGGTCATGATTTACGAATAGTCACTGGTCGTAATCATACCAAGTCCATCATACTTTCTGAGCCCGAGATGACTTTAAAAAAATATAAACATGAGGATGATGACAATGATATAAGAATTGATAAAACAAGTTCAGAAATTATTTTATCCGAGGAATTATTAACGCGTCAAATTATCAACATGATCTTTTGTTTTGTAGAGTAAAATTCAAGAATGATCGGAAGAATATTTTCATGAAAAGATCTTTGGATGAAAGCTTGAAATATCGAGGATATTCCACTAATTTCATGGAGTATAGAAGTCAAAGTTTTAACTTATTTGGGTATAATAAAGAATGGAATAACAAAAGAAATCACCGTGCATGCGATAGGCCTTGCAGAGGAGGTTATTCAGCAGAATAATAAATAACGGAACGGTCGGGTGAAATTCACCTGCAAGCGAGGATGTTCAAGCGAGAATAATAAAGATGGAACCCGGTCCGGTGTAAAAAACACAGATAGGATATTCAGAGAAGAATGATAAAAAGCGGAACCGGTCGGTGTAAAACACTGACGAGCGAGGATGTTCAGCGAATAATAATAAAAAAGCGGAACCGGTCGGTGTAAAACACTGTGACAGGATGTTCCAACGAATAATAATAAAAAGCGGAACCCGGTCGGTTGTAAAAACACAGACGAGGATGTTCAGCGAGAATAATAGAAGAATGTCACCAAGTATAGGGTAAACCACGTATACGAGAGTTATTCAGCAGAATAATAAGCGATGGAATAACAACAGTTCTCTTCATGAATAAGAAGAATAACACCCCTTACTTTTGGTAGGAGATTGAATCTGCGGCGGTGTAGTAACAAAAATCTCTTCTTCTTTCTCTCTATTATCTCTATACTTTCTCTCTATAAGCTTGAATGAATTAAGTGAAAAAATAATGAAGCCCCTAGGCCTCTATTTATAGAAGATTTCTAGCTTAGCTTTTCTTAGTGTGAAAAAGCAAGTGAAGCAGCGACTAATGATGTGAAAAAAAAAGTGGTTTGGCCTTTTGTAATGTGAAGCGACAAGTGGTTCGGCGCTTTGTAATGTGAAGCGACAAGTGGTTCGGCGTCTGGTAAAGGTAATTAGCGATAGTGGTAAATACTATTGGCGAAGGTAAATTCACGAAGGTAAATACTATTATTGAAGGTAATTACTATTCATGAAGGTAATTACTTATTGTGAAGGTAATTCTTATTGATGAAGGTAAATACTATTCATGAGGGTAATTACTATTGTGAAGGTAATTACTATCGACGAAGGTAAATACTATTGATGAAGAGACTCTTAGATGATGACATATGAGCCCCCATAAAATAATCAAACTTACCACAAATCATTTTTTTTTTCATCAACACATATTTAATCTTTCAACAATTATTAATCATTTATAACTTGTCGTCTCAATTATTGATTTAATACTATAACATATTATCTGAGATGATCTTGTGACAATAATTGAATCGATAATATAAGAGATATGATCGACAATTATTGTAGTGATAATTAAGCATAGGGTGAGTGACTTCTCGCGTAAGCATCGATAATCAATCTGAGTGTCTTCTTATCGACCCAGCGTATTCTTGTACTTTTACTACATAGGGTAGTTCAGCAGGTTTAACGGTAACACCTCGTAGTTATTTTTATAAAATATTTTTGTCGTTTTCTCGATCAAACAATAATTACATTGTGGGGTCCACTGATGATTGAGTAGTTATGCGAATATTCTCTAACAAAAAAAGAATATTCCCAGAGCCCAAACGAATATTTTATAACAACTTGCATACTTTGCAAAATTTATAAATATTACCCTAACTATAACATTATATCAAATTTATTCCATAATATTCAAAATAATATTTATAGAAAAATTCATCTTTATTTATAAAAGTTGGGGTCTTACAACCTCCCTTCTTATGAAATTTAAGCCCTCGAAATTAGAATGCGATACTGGTATGTCGAAGAGGTAAGGATACCTTGATTTCATTTGATTCTAACTCCCAAGTCATTTCCTCAACATCGTGGTTCCTCCACAAAACTTTGACTTGAGGTATAACCTTGGGGCGTAGAATATGTTCCTTCTTATCAAAATTTGAGCAGGGAACCTCTTCATACGTCAAATCTTCCGCTATTTAAATGGGTTCTAACTTCGATAATATGGTTCGGGTCTTTCACATATTTACGTAACATAGATATGTGAAAAGCGTTATGAAACACGAGACATATTTGGCGGTAAAAGCGAGTCTATAGGCCACAGTTCCTACTCGATCGAGGATTAAAAATGGGCCAGATGAATCGAGGATTAAGTTTTCCTCTCTTTCCAAATCTTGTAACTCCTTTCCATGGAAGCGACTCTTAACAACACATGATCTCTATATCGAATTCCACGTCCTTTCGATGAAGATCGGCATAACTTTTTATCGATTTTGTGAGGTTTTTATCGTTGTCGGATCGTTTGAATCTTTTTTTCGTAGTCATACGTACCAACTCGGTCCCAACAACGTTGCTTCACCCACCTCATCCCGGCATCTTTGAGAAGCGACACTTTCTTCCATCAATGCTTGAATGGAGCCATGCGATACTTGCTTGATAAGCTGTTGTTGTAGGAAAACTCCACCGATGGTAAGAACTTGTCCCAACTCCCTTGAAATCAAGGACACGAGTCTTAATAGATCTTGAGAGTTTGAATAGTCCTCTCCATTGTCCGTAAAATCGAGGATGATATCTTAGAGCTAAATCGTGAAAGTCTGTGCCCATAGCTTTTTGCAAACTAACCCAAAATCGTGAAGTGAATCTTGGGTCTCGATCGAAACTATGGATCTTAGGCATACCATGCGATCTTACAATCTCGTTTATATACATCTGAGCAAGGCGTTCAAGTGTATAAGTTTCTCGTATCGGTAAGAAATGAAGCGGACTTGGTCAATCTATCAACAATGATGACAAATCGCATCAATGCCTTGAGAAACCTTAGGAAGGCCGTGCTTGAAATCCATGGTAATGTGCTCCCACTTCCATTACGGAATTTCAAGTGGTTCTGATGGACCTTTTGGTACTTGATGCTCGCTTTAACTTCGTTGACAAGTTAGACACCTTGAGATAAGCAGTATATATCTCTCTTTATATTGCTCCACCAAAATGTATGGCGAATATCATGATACATTTTGGTACTCCCGAGATGGATTGCAAATGGTGTGTTGTGCGCCTCCATCATGATATTATACTTTAAATCGAGGTCGTTAGGAACACAAAGTGCGGAGTTGACTCGAAGTATTCCTTCTTCATCGATTCTTGCTTGCTTGGCATAGCACCTTCTTGCACTTTCTCTTCTCATACGCATCGACTCCAGTGTCGTAGCTGAAAGCGACTTTAACTTTATCGATTAAAAGTCGGTTCTCTTCGTATATACTCGTTATCATCACATGCGTCCACAGAGTCTTTAACTCTATCTCCATCCTTTGCAAGTCACACAAAATGGGCCTTTGCGTTGACAATATCGCTTTTCGTACTTGCATATGATTTTCTACTCAATCGTCGGCTACCACGTTCGCTTTTCGGGATGGTATTGGATGGTATGATCATAATCTTTTCAGCAGTTCAAGCCAGCGTCGTTGTCGCGTGTTGAGTTCCTTTTGAGTGAAGAAATATTTGAGGCTTTTATGATCGTAAAGATCTCCACTTTCTCCCCATACAAGTAATGCCTCCAAATTTTAAGTGTAAAGACAACAATTTGCTGACTCTAGATCATGAGTAGGATAATTCCTCTCATATTCTTTGAGTTGTCATGAGGCATAAAGCTATAACTTTTCCATGTTGCATAAGAACACATCCCAACCCTTTGCTAGAAGCATCTTTGTAGATGACAAATCCCTCAAGGCGGATGGTATTGTCGAGCAGTCTTTGAAATAAGTCTCCTCTTGAGTTCTTGAAAACTCTTCTCACATTCTTCTCTCAATAGAACTTTGTATCTTTCCAAGTCAATTTGAGTCGATGGAGTAGCGATTAGAGAAAATCCTTCCACGAATCTCGATAATAACCGGCTAAGCAAGAAAGCTACGTCTTGATCAGCGATTTAGGTTGTTCCCGACTTTGAATAGCTTGATCTTTCTTTGGGTCAGCGGATATTCCATGACTTGATACCACGTGCCCAAGGAATGCTACTTCTTGACGAGAACTCGCATTTCTTGACTTGGCATAAAGCTTATATTCACGAAGCTTTTGGAGTGTCGACCTCAAGTGTTGCTTTCATGATCTTCACGGCTTTTGGAATAAATAAGGATGTCATCGATAAAGGCGACCACAAAGTGATCTAAATATTCCTTGAATACTCGGTTCATCATATCCATGAAAGGCGGCGGGGCATTAGTCGATCAAAGGACATGACTAGGAATTCATAATGCCCGTCTTAGGAGTTACGAACGGCCGTCTTTGGAATGTCGTGCGGTTTAATCTTCAATTGGTGATATCCGGAGCGAAGATCGATCTTTGAAAAGAATTTGGCTCCTTGCTTTTGGTGGTCAAACAGGTCATCAATACGTGGCGATGGATACCTATTTTTTGATGGTGACATGATTGACTCCAGATAATCAATACAAAGTCGCATACTCCCATCTTTCTTCTTCACGAATAGAGCAGGAGCACCCCGAGGAGAAGTACTAGGGACGAATAAAGCCGATGTCTAACAATTCCTGCGGTTGGGTCTTTAACTCACGAAGTTCAATAGAGAGCCATTCGATATGGGGCTTTGGAAATAGGTTTTGTCACCGGGTTCAAGGTCGATACAAAATTCAATTTCACGCTCTGGGGGTAGGCGGGAAGTTCTTGAGAATCGTCGGGAAATTTATTAACAATAGGAATATCGTTTAAAAGCGGCGTATTTTTATTTAAATCGTGACATGAGCTAAGAAAGCTTGACATCCGTTTTTCAATAAGCGAATAGCTTTATGGCTTGAGATGAGTAGTGATTGATTTTAATGGTTTGGTCGTTTGAATTAGCATAATAGGTTGATTAGGAATATGAAAGCTAACAACCTTACGAAAACAATCAATTTTTGCATGATAAGTAGTTAACGATCAATCCACTAGAATCACGTCAAATGCAAGTATTTTTAATGAAATAAGATCGACGAGGTAATGTGAGGGTACCGATTTGAACCAAACAAGACTTATAAGCAGTGGATGTAATGAAGGTTTCTCCCAGCGGAGTTTCCACAGATAAGTCAAAGTCTAATTTCTCGAGTCAAATTTAATCGATGAAAGCCAAGTAGGAGAAATAAAAGAATGGGTAGAAGCCGGTATCAAATAAAGTATAGACTTCATTAGAGTTTATGATAAGCTTACGTGATGACCTCATTCGGATTCCTTGCTCTTTGGGAGGTCACGACAAACGCTCTCCCTTGCTGACTCTGGGTTTTGAATTTTTACGGGATGGCCTTTGGTGCCTCCATCCTAAATTTGAATTTGTCTTGATGGCGACAAAATCGAGCTAAGTGACCTTCTCTTCCACAATTATAACATGCTGCTTTGGATGGCATGCGTAGCCTTGATTTTGGTGATGTGTCCCTCTCTCTCGCATTTGAAGCATATGATAGGTGGTCTTTCTCCTTCCTTAACAATGGGTCTTTGGTCTTTGGCGTCTTTCCATCATTGTTGAATCTCCTTTTCTTGAAATGTCCATTCTTATTGTTTTGGTACGATTACCACCAAGAAGTGGTTACCATATCGGGCACATTGATTCCCTCCGCTTGTTGTCACCGCTTCGATGACTATTCTCGCCATTTGGTATTATAATTTTTTAAATTTGCTCTCTTTTAGTTGCGTTGACTCATTATCGCGTTCCACTAATGAGCCCTATTTACAACATCTGAATACAAACACGGTTTATGAGAAATAAGATGTTGGCGTATCTCGACTTCAAACCTCTTAAAAACATTCGCGCCATTTCTCTCTTCATTATCCACCAGTGGGGAATGAAATAGTGATAACTCGCAAATTTTGCCTCGTATTGCGACACGGTCGTATTGTTTTATTCGACTTGATAAACTCCACCTCCTTCGTATGGCGAATACTTTCGGGAAAGTATTTGTCGTTGAAACGACTCTGGAACTTCTCCCAAGATATCTTGATCTGACGGGTTGAGTCGTTTCTGGAGATTCCCACCGATGTCTGCCTCTCCACGCGCAACATAAAAGCGTGAAAGGAACCTTTTGCTCCTCGGAACATCCCGAGACATCAAATATCTTGGTAATCTGCTTTATCCATGCTTCCTTAGCGAAGTGGTTTTGGCTCTCCCTTAAACTCCGGTGGTCCCGGCTCCTTGAATTGTTTAGCGGTGGCCGTCAGAGAGTTTTCCGTGTTTCCACCTACGTTTTGGGCGAGGAGTCGCTCTGCTTTCTTTGTTGCATAAATTGCATAAAGCCTACGAACATTTGATCATTCATCATTTGGTCGGTGTTGTTGTTTGCGTGAGGATTATCGCCTTCACGATGCACATTATTCACGATTATTGATATGTGGTGAATCAGCGATCGCTGCGCTCCATTGCTATTCTCAACATTCTCGGATGTCATTTTAGAATCGCCACAAAACAAAAGGTTAATTGACATGTAACAAATTATCCCTATCTTACGACCAACCAATAAAATAGCCACATATAAAACTTAGGTAGGTCATACTAGCGAAGGTATTCCCGTCTCTCCCCTCTAGTACTATTCTCACATCTTAGCGAGGATCGTATCCTAAGCTCGATATGTCTGTGGCGCCCCCAAAATTAGGTATACATCACCCATCTTGGGGTCGCCACTTACATAGTATGAAATTTAAATACAACTTATTAACATAAGCGTAGGTGTGCAATACGACATAAAGCGTGAGTTTAAATACAAATATAAATCTACTAGATATTATACAAACTCAAAAAAAAGTCCTCATTACAATTATTATCACACTATTTCACGAGAATAGTGAGGACTACTAATCTTATCTGAGGACCATCACTCGTTTCCCAGGCTCGTCCCGGCTATATTCTCATTTCAGAGAAGAAAACGGTGAAAGAAAGGGTGAGCTCAACTAGCCGAAGAAGAAATATTATGACTAAGATAATGCGAGAATAAATTATCAATAGTCTTGATAATGTTAAAGCGATAAAATACAATAGACAACCGGTTTAACTCTGACGGAATATCTGATCCATTAAAAAGTCAGTAGAAAATAAAGTCTCTACTATCTTTTAGGTTTTAAAAGGTTTTTCATCTTTGTTAAATTTGAGACTCGACTTTAATAAATATTCCACATCATCGAATCACCCCTTACACTACTGACGAGGATATTCTTTAGTATCACGACCACAATTATTCATGCACTACGGGCCGAGAATATTTGTGTATTCATTAATAGTCGTCATGATCATGCCAACAAGCGTCCATCGATGCACTACTACCCATCGAGGATTTTTACCACATCATTTGTAACATTACGGTCGTGATTACACCAAATAGTCTCTGGTCATAATCATACCAAGTCCATCTATGCACTCTGAGCCCATGAGATGACTTTAAAAAATATAAACATGAGGATGATGACAATGATATAAAATTGATAAAACAAGTTCAAGAATTATTTTATCCAGAATTATTAACGTCAAATTATCAACGTAATCTTGTTTTGTAGAGTAAAATTCAAGAATGATCGGAAGAATATTTTCATGAAAAGATCTTTGGATGAAACGCAAATATCGAGGATATTCCACTAATTTCATGGAGTATAGAAGTCAAAGTTTTAACTTATTTGGGTATAATAAAGAATGGAATAACAAAAGAAATCACCGTGCATGCGATAGAACCGCTTGCAGACGGAGTTATTCAAGCAGAATAATAAATAACGGAACCGGTCGGGTGAAATTCACACAAGCAGGATGTTCCAACAGAATAATAAAGATGGAACGGATCCGGTGTAAAAAACATGAGATATGATATTCAGCGAGAATGATAAAAGCGCGGAACCGGTCGGTGTAAAACACACGAGCGAGGATGTTCCAACAGAATAATAAAAAGCGGAACGGTCCGGTGTAAAAAACATGCGACAGGATGTTCCAGCAGAAAATAATAAAAAGCGGAACCGGTCCGGTGTAAAACACATGAGCAGGATGTTCCAAGCAGAATAATAGAAGAATGTCACCAAGTATAGGGTAAACCACATTATACTGAGTTATTCCAAGCAGAATAATAAGCGATGGAATAACAAGCAGTTCTCTTCATGAATAAGAAAGAATAACATCCCTTACTTTTGGTAGGAGATTGAATCTGCTGGCGGTGTAGTAACAAAATACTCTCTTCTTCTTTCTCTCTCTTATTCTCTCTATACTTTCTCTCTCTATAGCTTGAATGAATTAAGTGAAAATAATGAAGCCTACAGGCCTCTATTTATAGAAGATTTCTAGCTTGCTTTTCTTAGTGTGAAAAGGCGAGTGGCTTGACGATTAATGATGTGAAAAAAAAAAAAAGTGGTTTGGCGCTTTTGTAATGTGAAGCGACAAGTGGTTCGACTTTGTAATGTGAAACGACAAGTGGTTCGACGTCTGGTAAAGGTAATTACTATTAACGAAGGTAAATACTATTGTGAAGGTAAATACTATTCACATGAGGGTAATTACTTATTGGTGAAGGTAATTACTATTGTGAAGGTAAATACTATTCACAAGGGTAATTACTATTGTGAAGGTAATTACTATTGTGAAGGTAAATACTTATTGTGAAGAGACTCTTAGATGATGACATATGAGCCCCCATAAAATAATCAAACTTACCACAAATCATTTTTTTTTTCATCAACACATATTTAATCTTTCAACAATTATTAATCATTTATAACTTGTCGTCTCAATTATTGATTTAATACTATAACATATTATCTGGATGATCTTTGTGACAATAATTGAATCAATAATATAAGAGATATGATCGGCAATTCTTTGTAGTGATAATTAAGCATAAATTTGAGTGACTTCTCACGTAAGCATCAATAATCAATCTGAGTGTCTTCTTATGCAACCCGCGTATTCTTCGTACTTTTTACCACCGGGTAGTTCAGCAGTTTTAACGGTAACACCTCCGTAGTTATTTTTATAAAATATTTTTGTCGTTTTCT
This sequence comes from Panax quinquefolius, assembly GCA_020205615.1. NCBI lineage: Eukaryota > Viridiplantae > Streptophyta > Magnoliopsida > Apiales > Araliaceae > Panax > Panax quinquefolius. The sequence goes on from CM035169.1 coordinate 12,734,886, forward strand.
CAATCAAGCAATAATTACATTATTATGGGGTCCACCTGATGATTGAGTAGTTATACGAATATTCCTAACAAAAAGAATATTCCCGACCAAACGAATATTTTATAACAACTTGCATACTTTTGCAAAATTTATAAATATTACCCACAACTATAACATTATATCAAATTTATTCCATAATATTCAAAAATAATATTTATAGAAAAATTCATCTTTATTTATAAAAGTTGGGGTCTTACATAAGAGAGAATCTTTAGAAGCTATCAAATTTACTTGCGGAAATATCAATTCTTTATATTATTAGTGTACACAAATAAACGAATAAATAATAATGTAGATTTTAGGTCAGATTAGTGGTTGACGCGTAAATTTGGGTCAATTTATCTTTAATGCGAAAAATTTAAACTTATGAAATTGATGACAAACCAAATTAATTTAATTTAAAATTCTTTTTGTATATATAGTTACTTCCTCCATTTCAAAATTAGATACAATTTGAATTTTGAGGTCAAACGATTACATACTGAACTTTAAATTAATATGAATTTATTTAATTTTAATTAATAAAATTATTATAATTGTATATAACAAAAATTATTAATTACAAAATTTATTTTATTATAAATATTTATAAGTCATACTGATTTTAAAGTTTGATATATTGTGGTTTGATCTTAAAAATCAACTTATATCTCTAATTTTGTAATTATTATTATTGATTTTGCATGATGAGAGAGTATCTAACACGCTCCATAGATGAGTATGTCCGCGACCATTTTCCTACAAACCGCCCATGAAACCAATCAATCAGTCGCTGGTCCTTCTCTATCCCCGAGTCCCCAGCCTCGAGCCGATTATTTTTGTAATCGGCCGATGATTAATCCAAATCCGCATAATTATTTTATTTACTTGAATACTTAAATTTCAAAATAAAGTCCTATTTGGTCATTCGAAAAATTCCACTTTGAATTCCCATTTTGTCCCTGCCCGTCGCTCACTAGCTCCTCCTTTCCGACTCTGCTACACAGCCCTGCAGAAGAGAGAGAAAACTGAAAAGCAAGAAAAACTGAAAAAGCAGGGAGGGGTAGTGTAAACAACAGAAAACCCTAGCAGCAGCAACTCACTCCATTTTCATGGAAAACCTCTCACATTCACTTCCCGAGAAAAGTTACCGCAGCAATGGATTCGCCGGCAAGACCGTGTACGACGACGTTTTCGGAGGTCCGCCGAAGTTAGGAGTTCACACTCTCTCTCCTCGCGTTGAAGACTATTCTGAGATTTTTGAAGGCTTTCACGCCTCTCGAGGCTCTTCTATTCCGATTCTCGATCTTCCGGCGGTCGACGACGACGATGACGCTGACCTTTTCTTCGATGTTCGGAGCTCCGAGTTTAACTACTCTGAAGTTTTCGGCGGCTTTAACGGTTTAGATTTCGCTGTTTCTTACGAAGAATTGTTCAAACAATCTACTCGCGTAGATGATTCGTCTGACGAAGCTTGGTATGCTACCGTACCATATCAGCTTGCCCTCATTTTTCTTCTTCTGGTGAACTTTACATACTGTTCGTTTGTTACTCATTTACCTTTTATTGCTTCAAATTTCTTTTGGGTTGGAGATTATTGTGGTCAGCTGTGCTTATAGCATGGTCTTCTTTGGGGAACATTTTGTGCATTTTTTCAGATACTCAGTTTGTGACTTATGAGTAAATTCTGCAGCTTTATCGATTATAAAAGTCATTTTCACTCAGCTTCATCTACCGCAGAGGTATTTTAGCTTATGCCTCTGCGGTTGATACTTGAAAAAAGAAAAGTAGCAAACAAAGTTTTATTTTTTAAAATTAAATTTTAACTTTACTTACATTAATGTCTCTTCGTGCATTATATATGCTCCTTATGAAATGTCCTCCCCCTAAATTTTTATTAAGAACTTTTTGATATAACTTTGTAATGTAAAGTATAGAAGATTTCTTAGAGAAGAAAGTTTTTGAACTGGTTCTCATTAGCTTTTTCATATTTCCCTTATAAAAGATGAGTAATTCTTTTCCCCACAATTTGAAGATGGAAATGGGAAGGATGGAACAGAACAATTTGTAGTTCACTATAGTTAATTTTTGAGCTTCTGTGTCAGTTTCTTGAACAATTTGTTTAACATAATGAGCCTCACGTTATACTATATCACCATGAGTTTTGTGCATAGACCATAAGTTTTTTCAAAATATGGATTAGAACTTTTGTATGAGAATTTGTTTGGTTAACAGTTTTTAACTAACGGTAGTAATCGATATCGAAGTATATATTATGCATTGGAAGTCTATAAATAGTGGTAATAACAGATATAAATCAAGGATCAAACCAAGTATCGCTAAACTTTAAATTATGTCCCAATCAATGAAACTTAGTTTTAGCAAAATATCAGCAAGGAAAAAAGTTTGCAATCAAGCATGGTAAGTAACAAGCCAACGATTTAGAAATTCTATATTGGAATCTTGTTGATTAATTGAGGTTTGAGACACATAACAACAAACTGGCTACTTTTTCAATCAACTTATGGAGCTTTCTGTTCTTTTTCAAATAAACAGTCTTCCTCAGCTAATTGAGATTTTAAGAAGTTAATTCCAGAATAATGATGTAATGACCTCCCTATATTTTGGTTGTCATATGCAGAAATTTGTATGACATAACATTACAAGAGAAGTATGCTTTCAGTATGCAAATGCATATGAGAAATTCATTATTGTCACAATCCTTGATGCATGAACTGGTGTTTGTCCTGATGGCTGGCTATTTGGCATTTCATGCATTCTAATCTGTCTTTATTAAGTTGACTGGAAAGGGATCTAGTTGAAAAAGAAATTTGACATGTGATCTGGTGTTTTTATTCCCTCATTAGGACTCCAGCTCAAAGTGAATCTCTCTCAGATGAGTCAGATCCTTCTGCTTGCTCTGAAAAGAATCAAAGCTTGTCATATGGAGATCTCCACAATTCACTTGATGGCACTAAGCAGTTTAACATATCATATAATAAGGCTGCGCCAAAAGGCAAGGAAGATATGTTAAATGGGGTGACACATGTAACTCAATTGGATGCTATTCCTGGATATAGCTTCATAGTTAATGAAACCTTGCGTGCACAAAAAATAGATGATGAGAATTCGCACTTGCGTATTAACCAGAATACTGATTTTGGTGGGGGAGTTACAGAAGGAAAACGACTCAGAAAAACTGTTTCACAACCCCCAAATAGTGATTTTGGTGTACAAGAATATGAAAGTGAACCCAACCCTTTGGCCGGACATGACAAAGCCAGTTCTCCTCATAAGGCATTTATATCTGTGTCTGATATCAGCCTTAGAACTCAGCCTTCTCATTTGCCGCCCCCGTCAAGACCACCACCTGCTTTTACTGATAGAAAGGGAAATTCTAGTAGATTAAATTCAAAACTCAAAGCTTCTAAAAGTTATGCTTTTGAAAGGATGGAATCTGACAGTTCACCACCCTATTTTGATGTGGAAATAGATGCAAGTTCATCCGCTGCAGCATCTGCTATGCTATGAAAAATGCTGTGGAGAAAGCTCAGGCACAACTTAGGAGTGCGAAAGAATTAATGGAGAGGAAGGAGGGTCTTCAAAGCCGTACAAAGCTACACTTAGAGAATGATTTAGAGCATGGTGGGAAAAAGACGAGCAGATTTGATAGATTCAATAGTTGTAAAGGCGAGGGGGTGCAAAGTGCATGTGAAAGAGAAGGCAATGAAATGAAAACTTATGCTGCAGGACAAAGGAAAAAGGTAAGGAACACAACCCACGTTGCTTCAGGTGCGATAGATGGAGAAGACCATATCGATATAGCAGGCAAATCTGCAGTCAGTGATCATGGTAAGGAACATACATCACCTCAAGTATCACATAAGACTGAAGGAACTGTAGCTTGGAGAGAAGAAACACAATTTTATGAAGTAGTCAAACCAATGAAGGTTAAGGACAAAAAGACTTTGGAACAACATTCGAAGTCCCATGACTGTGGACCGCAAGAAAAAGGTACTGGGGGAGCGCTTGAGCAGCAAGAATATAATAAGAGAACAAAAGAAGCCAGGGTGGACCATGAATGGGAAGAAAATGGGGAGCAATTTGAAGAGCTTAAAGGTGTTGGTGGACAGGTTGAAAACAAGGGGAGACGAGTAGCAGGCAAAGGGTCAACCATGCAAGAGGAGCATCAGGAGAAAGAAAATTTGGCTCAAAAAGTTGGTGAATGGCAGGAGAAGGAGAAGAAAACTAGAGTGAGTCCAGAACTTGGAGAAACTGAGAGGAGACTAAATGAACTTGATAAATGTGAAGATTGTATAATCCTGACGGAAGACCAGTTGGAAGCGAATGAAGTGATATCTGAACAGAAACTAAAGGGGGTTCATGAAAGAGTGGAATATGAGAAAAGAATCAAGAAAGCTCATGAAAGGAAAGGGCGTGGAAGGGAATTAAAGGAAACATTTAACAGTGAAGAATATGAAAGAGAACTTAAAGAGGATGTTGAGCGAGTGGGGAATGGGAGAAAACTAAAGAAGGCACTAGAGCTGGGTGCCAAGGGGGAGCGAGAAAAAGAAGTTTGTGGAAGAGAAGAAATTGAGAAGAAACCAGAGGAGGCTCATGAAATAGGACAAAAAAAGGAAGAGTGGGAAGAAGCTCTTGGGCCTAGTGGGAATAGATTACTAGTGGATCTCAAGCCGCAAGAGAACAAGAAAGAGAAATATTGGGCCTGTGAAGAACGGAATGAGAAGAATTCAAATGTGGCTCTTGAGCAGGAGAAAAGTACTAAGAAACAAGAAAAGGCTTATGAAGTAGAGGAAAGTGAGAAGAGACTAATTAATGATTGTGAAAGAGATGAGACTGAGAAGAGACTCAAAGAGGCTTGGAAACAAGAAGAAATTAATAAAAGACCACGAGAGGCTCATGAAAGTGATGAGAGTGAGAAGGGAGCAGAAGTGATGTGCAAGGAGGAAGGTACTGAGGATGGATCAAAAGAGGCCAGTGAGAGAGTAGACTGTAATAAAAGGATTAAAGATGATAACAATTGCGACGGATTCAGTGGACTAAACAGTGCCCATGAGCAAATTAAGAGGGAAGAAACTGACAGGAATTTGAACCAAGGATTTTTTGCGAATGTCGAGGTGCAGAAGGCGTCTGATGGAGCATGTACTGATAACCCTCAAGCAACTCGAGTGGCTGGCCATGATAAAATTCATGGAAACCTGGAAACTCAAAAAGCGCCTTTATGTGAAGAGAATGGAAGGTTGAGGACAGAACCCAAAATTTGTGAAAGGGAAATGGAAGTAGTTGAAAAGAAGATTGAGCTGATTGAAGGAAGATTCGACTCATATGGAATATATCAAAGTGACTCGCAACATGAAAAAACTAATAATAAAACGAAAGATTCTAAAGTCTCACTTTGTCTACATGACAGTGTGGCAAAATCGAAGGAAGATGGCGATGACATTGGAGGGATACACATTGATAAAAGTAAGGGAGTTTCTGAAATAGCTTCTGATACTGAGAATGAATACATTATAACTAATAAACACAGAGAGGGGAGGAAGAACATCAATGGAGTTCAAATTGCCTCTGATCAGGGAGAAAACAGGGATAAGTTCGCATCATCTAACTTAGTCCGAGAGTGGGTTCAACATGGAAGAAAAGTGGGAGATGTTCTGCCAGCTCAAAAGTTCGATAGCCAAAGCCCAGAAAGAAAAGAGACAAATTTTAATGAGAAGCTTACATTAGAAGAGAGAGAAAAAGAAGAGAGGTTGAAAAGGGAAAGAGATCTGGAAGACGATCGCCTAAGAAAGATAGAGGAAGAGAAAGAGAGAGAGAGGGAAAGAGAAAAGGATCGGATGGCTGTTGATACTGCTACCCGTGAAGCTCGTGAAAGGGCATTAGCTGAAGCCAGGGACAGGGCAGAAAGGGCTGCTGTGGAGAGAGCAACTGCGGAAGTTCGACAAAGAGCATTGGCAGATGCCCGAGAAAGATTAGAGAAGGCATCTGCAGAGGCTAGGGAGAGGCTAACTGCTGAAAAGGTTTCAACGGAGGCCAGGATCAAGGCAGAGCGTGCTGCAGTGGAAAGAGCAACTTCTGAGGCTCGAGAGCGTGCTTTTGAAAAAGCAATGGCTGAGAAGGCTTCTTTTGCGGCACACGAGCGAATGGAAAGATCAGTGTCTGATAATTTCTCGGCTTATTCCAGTAATGGTGGACTGAGACATAGCTCATCGTCTTCTGTGAGTATATATTTTTTAGTGTTATATTTGAATTACATGCTAAACAGCCTATTAATTAAATTGTACCTGAAAGAATCTGCAGGACCTGCAATATGGCGTGGGGTCTTCCCGTGATTTGAAATATTCATATTCTTCAGTTAGTGGTATGTGATATATAAAACATCAACTATAGTTTTCTGTGAAGTAGATAAGTGCTTTCTTTAGTGTTACTTTCCATCAACCTTGTTTTTAGCTTGCTATCTACTGAAAATATAAGTTGTGTATGAAGCTTGATATAAAACTAATAACTTGGTAGGACTTGAAGCTGAATCAGCTCAGAGGTGTAAAGCTCGATTAGAGAGACATCAGCGAACAGCTGAGCGTGCTGTATGTGCTTGTTATTTTTTGATTTTTATTTGGCTCTAATAAGACGACCTTAACCTTATATCTGACAACATTTCAGGTAAAAGCTCTGGCAGAGAAGAATATGCGTGATCTTCTTGCTCATAAAGAGCAAGCAGAGAGAAATGTGAGCATCGTTTTACCCGAGTAATCTTAAGTTGCTTTTGCATATTGTATTTTTGAAACTATTTTTTTCGTCTTGCAGAGATTAGCAGAATCTCTGGATGCAGATGTCAAGCGATGGTCAAGTGGAAAAGAAGGGAACCTGCGTGCATTGCTTTCAACATTGCAATATGTATGTTCCATTGTTACTCTTCCCTCCATGAATTTGAGTGTGGTTTCCTCATTGGGATGTGGGTGCATGATTGAGCTAAACTTTTGTGCTATGTTTTCTATGACATTGTGAACTGTACTTTCAGAAGGAGTAGGTAACTGTGTTTGGGTTGAGGGGTGGGGTGGGGGGGGGGGGTCCTGGATTATGAAATTACCAATGGTGCTGGTAATTCTTATGGGCACACTAGAAACAGGCAGACAAAATTGAGATTTGACTAATACTGGGCTTCTGAGTGTTGCACTTTCCTCCACTGGTCTCTAGTTTCCTATTGGGTTACTTGCCTCGATAATTAGGGATCAATCTGGCAGGCATTTGACAGTTTACATGTTGCACATGTTAGGTTCAACTAATCTAGATTTCCTTTTTTTAAGTACAATATATAATATCAAATGCACATCTACTCAGAAATGTTGGTCCACTAAGCTTGTCATAATAAATATATATTTTTTGTTATCATGGGGTCCAAACCTTTTAGAGCATTCGAGTAATCCCAAGGGTACATCCCCTGGTAGGGAAATCCAAGCGTTAGCTTTTATTGGTACCCTTGGAATGCAAAAGTTTGATTTGTTTGAATAAATTGTAGGTGAGAATAGCATTACTCGCTTGTTTATGGTAGTCAGTAGATAGTGTGTTTGAGGTTGTTGAATAAGAAACTTGCTGTTATCTCAGAAATTCTGCAGGCATAAACACACCACTGAAGTGGGTGGGTGAATAAAAGATTCACTTTGTTTAAAGAATGGCAAGCCCTCACAAACAACAATCAGGAAGCTGATGTCGGTTGTGATAAACTCTTCAAAAGCCAAGTCTTTTCATAGTCTAGATAGCATCAGATAATCAATATTATGTAGGAGCCCTACCATGGTCCTGATATCTAGAATGGGTGACATGCTACATGCCTGTTTGTCACAACATCATATTTTCTTGTCTAATCTTTGTTTTCAAATGAACTGATTTTAATAGATAATTGCAGGGGGGCAAAAAAAATGTTACTTACCATAGCCTATATAGAAAACCATTAGTACAAGTAGTTAAAAGAGGATAAGTAGGTCTTATGTTTTCAAGTCTCAAGAAAGAGCACAAATTCCTAAGAAAAGAAACTTGACAAGTGAGAGTATGGTCTTAGTAATAGGGTTGAATATATGACTAGTCATATTTTAAATACTTTATTAATTCAAGCACTAAATCAAACTTTATTTACTGGCAGATTCTTGGGCATGATAGTGGTTGGAAGCCAATTCCACTAACTGATGTTATAACTGCTGTTGCTGCAAAGAAAGCGTACAGGAAGGCCACTCTTTTTGTTCACCCTGACAAATTGCAACAACGGGGTGCTAGTATTCAGCAAAAGTACATATGTGAAAAGGTGTTTGATCTTCTAAAGGTGCGAACTGTTTACCTTTTTCACCAAATTCATTCATGATTTTCTTTTTGCTATATTAATATATTGAGTTTATTAAGCTATATGATTCCCAAACTTTCTTAACAGTTGCTAAGTTAGAATGTCTCTGTAATGTAATCTTCTCTCTGAAATCTAGACACGAAACTTCAAGATCTAGCTTGTTATGGTTTTCTAATCTGTTTTCTGTGGTATTATTCTAGCACACGGGCATAAATTTCTTACCTATCATTAGGGTAAATGGAAAACTTAAATCTCGATATTACATATATGTGCATGGGATGAGCTTTGCACTGTGTAGAAATCTTTCAGCACCGTGCTAGTGTCATAATTATGTAATATAACGAGGCTGCATTTCATATTATTGGAAAAAAATATTATCGTATTTAAAATGTCACGACTCATGTGAGGCTCGGTTTAGTCATTAGTGCAAAAATTCCATCACTCGAAGTAGCAACTATTTTATTGCCCAAAAGCACTTGAGAGTTTCTGTTACATATACAGATCAACACAGGGAGAATCCTTATGGCAGATGTCACCATAGGAGACAATCTTCTAGTGCTCTTATTACTTTCTGTAGGATGTGGATTCTATAGTCTTTCTTTGTCTTAATATAATTTAGTCTAGCAAATTTCAAAGGAGTACAATGGGAGCAGTGGTAACTTGTGAATTTGCCATATGGCCATTTCACTTAATTGTCCAAGACCAATTCTGTTGCAATTGCCCCTTTTAGGTTCTGTTTCCTTCATTTCTTTGCTTGGCTTGATAATGATTGCTATAACAAGTCTTGTCCATCTATAGGAAGCATGGAACAAGTTCAACTCGGAGGAACGATAATTGAGGCTTCTTGTCTGCCTATGGATACACAGCTTCAGTGACATTACCTAACATTATGTAATTTATACTGCTAGCTAGTAATCTCTTCATATCTCTGATTTCTTTTGTTCTCTTATTTAGTTTCTAAATGTAAGTTCAAGGTTGATGGAGTTGGCAAGGAAGAGATATTAGTGAATGAAGGAAAGCGCTCTCTTCAAAATTTGGCACCAAAAGTTGTGATGGTCTTATGAACTTGTAGGAAAGGAATAGAATACAAAATGGCTAGTCATTCATGTTTTCTCATTTGTGGTGGAAACTATTCAGCAAAAAGAATAGGCCTACAAATGGTAATACCAAATCCAGATTAATCACTGAGATTTTGCATGCATATTAAGAATTTTTTTTTTCCAAAGTGACATTATTTGTGGCAGTGTTCCAACTTTAGCACCATGATTACTTCATTCAGCACTTCTAATGCCAAAATACGTACTCGTGAAAAGGTCAAATTCATATATATTTTTTAATTATTATTAATAGTTTTTTCTTACCAGTGTTGCTTCAAGGCTAAATAGATCCTACTTTTTCACTTCCTCAAGGTCTTATTCTATTTGTTGGTATGCTACATATGTACTATATATGACCGTCGATTTCTATAAACTTATGCTTTGGGAAATAACTCCCCGATTAATCTTTAAAATATTATTATGCTAATATTATCCCCCTAAAAAGTTAATAAATTCATTTTCATAATTTACCAGTAGTAAAATACGAGTGATTTTGGATTCAAAGTGTTTGAGGTTCATATCCTCTATAATAAAAATAGAAGAGGTTTATAATTTTATGCAACTCTTTCAGTTCACAATATGAGATTTAAGTTTGACCTTTTAAAGAAAATATCAGATATTTTAAAATCCAAATTGTTTAAATTCATTTATTATTTGAAAACAATAAATTTTGTAAGTTTTTGGATTGAATTCATATTCATTTTAAATTTATAAATATTTCAACTTGATTTCAACAAAAACGGAATCCATATTTTGCCAATTAAGGTTTCCTGCAATAAAAAAAAAAAGAAAAAAAATTGCTCAAATTTTAACCCACCCTACAAACCATGCAAATTAGAAGCATTTTTATGACCGCCCTATTTTATTTTATTTCTTTTGATAATCATGTGCCTATATTTCATCACATGCTATGCTAGATAATAAGTACAATTGCCGACCGTGCTTAGTGACTTCATAATGAGGAAGAAATCTATTTAATAAAATATAAATGATTTTAAATTTCTCGTTTATTCAATAAATCATTTGGGCCGTTCAAAATTTAGGATAAATTCCACCGACCAAATACAGTGACTTAGGGAATGAGGACGGAATTTCTAATATAATTCTACTCCAGATTCTTAAAATTGTTGTTCCCAGTTTTTTTAATGAATTAAGAAAATTATTTAATACTATAGGAAATTGAATTAATTTGTTAGAAATTTCATCACTACCCCTTTATGGAAAATTGAAAACTATTAATCTGAGGAGATAATTTTGGTATGAAACGATGAGGAGAGAGATAATAGATAAAATAAATAATTTATTTTTTTCTAAAGTTGTAAACAACAAATAGAACAAATTTTTTCTTCTAAAACACATTTTTAGGAACGGGAGTACATCAAGTCCCAATTTTAATGTCTACACAAAGGCCTTTTGTCTGTTATTCCCGCGCCAGAATACCCATTAACTGTATTTTAAACCATGTATCAAAGCAACAAAGACGCTTACTTCAAGCAGGCCACCACCTATTCGACGAAATGCCTCACAGGAACATTTCATCTCTAAATTCGCTTCTCGCTTCCTATGTTCGTCATGGCGACCCTCTTGCCTAGTGGGATTTCTTCCTTTGTATGCACCGCATCCGTTTTGATCTCAACTTTTATACATTTACTCCGGTCTTAGGTGCGTGCTCAGCTCTACCGAACCCTGCGCGCGGCCTGCAAGTACATGCTCTGATGATCAAATTAGGTTCAGATACTGAAATTATCACCAAAACTGCTTTAATTAACATGTATTCCAAATATGGCCGGCTGGGTGATTCGGTTCTTGCTTTCAATGAAATGGGTTTTAAGGATGTGGTCACTTGGAATGCCTTGCTCTCAAGCTTTCTACATCACGATTTCCCTTTAAAAGCACTCGGTGTTTTTAAAGACATGAGAAAGCAAAGAGTGGAATTTAGTGAGTTCACTTTGTGTTCTGTGCTTAAAGTTTGTACTTCTTTGAATGCTTATAGACAGGGTAAGCAAGTTCATGCTTTGGTGATACTGATGGGCCGTGATTTGGTGGTTTTGGGTACTTCTCTAATTGATTTTTACTCGCATGTTGGGTATATTGGTGAAGCAATTAAAATCTATAGAAATCTGAATTGGAGAAAGGATGATATTATGTCCAATTCTTGATATCTGGATGTATATGGAATAAGAAGTATGATGTGGCTATGTCAATCATGAATTCAATGAAACCTAATGTCATTGCCCTTACTAGTGCTCTTGCTGCTTGCTCTGAGAATTCAGATTTGTGCATTGGGAAGCAAATACATGGGGTAACGATCCGTCAGGGGTTCACATCTGATACCCAATTGTGCAATGCGATGTTAGACATGTATGCAAAATGCGGGAAACTTTTGAGTGGCCATTTAGTTTTTGAAGGAGTACCCCTAAAAGATGTGGTATCTTGGACAAGCATGATAGATGCATATGGAAGTCATGGTCATGGGATCGAAGCTTTTGAGCTGTTCAAAAAAATGAGAGAGGAGGGAAGTAGTGTCTCACCAAATTCTGTTACGTTTCTTGCTGTTTTATCAGCTTGTGCACATTCTGATATGGTGGAACAGGGATGTGAGTGTTTTGTTTTAGCTCAGAAAAAGTATAGTGTTGACTTAGGTCCTGAGCATTATGCCTGCATCATAGATTTATTAGGCCGTGCAGGTCGTATTGAAGAAATCTGGTGTCTATTTGATGATATGGTTAAGGATGGTATTAAGCCTACTGCTGCAATGTGGGCAGCTTTATTAAATGCTTGTAGAATTAACCACGATGTCATCAGGGGTGAATTTGCTTCTAAGCATCTCCTTGAGTTGGAACCTAATAACCCAGGGCATTATGTAGCACTTTCAAATTTCTATGCAGCCATTGGTAGGTGGGATGCTGTTGACAACTTGAGAAGCATTATGAAGATGAGAGGAATAAATAAAGAAGTAGGAAGTAGTTGGGTCACTACAGCAGCTGGTAATAACCTGACTACCCATCCGTCTAAGTTCTCCATAACACTTGCGTAGAGGAGATAGGCATCATGGTTACCTATGGTCTCCGTATTCGACTGTGTTATGTAAAAACAGTTTTCTTGACAGATGCAGACCAAGTAAAAAATGGAGAAAGATGGAAAAAATTGTTGCGTACATGTTTGCCTTTTAAATTGTTCCTTGCACTCTCACAATTGGTTTCTAAAGTATATAAATTAATTTGACCAACCTTTTCAACTACTCATGCGTATCTGTTCAACAAGAAATTTTATGTGGCCGCTTCTGCTAGAGGAGACCCTTTCTGTTACATCTAGTAAACATAAGATCTTGCTCATTCTCAAGATTACTGAGGCTACATGACAAGTGGCAAATTGCATTGCCTGTGCAGCAGTTGGCGTATCTCAAGGTTAGTCATTTTGGTTTCAAAGGATCAATATAAGCAATCGTTTTCTTTGCGGTATCAATTTAATGATAAAGAAAGAAAAACTAACTGATCAGATGTTCAAATTCTTATGGCATTTTGGACTCTGCTTTATGCTTATGAGTTGGAAGTCCTTTACCATGAACAAGCTAGTGTCTGGTCCTGACTATAGAAAACAAATACTGCCAACTAATTCAAATGATTTTCTCTTCACTTTGTAACTCTCTGCATATTTAACATCTGGTGATCTCATAGAACTGCTGCAAGTGTCTTTTCTTTTCTTTGTTTCATTGTTCTCTATTATTCGTTGCTACTTTCTGGTACTTATTGATCAGCTTCTTTCCCAGTGTGATTACAAATGAATATGGATCAGAGAATAAGTGCATGATTGACCAACGTCACAAGCTGTTTTTTTAAGTCCATTTTAGGGTCATTATGTGGAGACACCAGTGCTAGCATTGTTTGCTTTATCTTCAAATTCTGTTTTCCAGATGCTTGTCAATTTCAAGTTAGCTGCAAATGAATTACTGTTATAATTGAGTCACCGCTGCATGGACGTGTTAAACTGATCATACGCGATTGAGTATTAACTGTCTTCTAATTTACCGTTGAAAGTAACTCTACTTTGTGTTGCGTCAAAAGCAATGAAATTAATAAAGGGAAAAGATTGTGAGGTTCATGAGTTTGTGTATCCTTAGGATGTGGATTTATTGATATAAGAATGGGGATGAGATGCAGAAGAAGAAGATAAAGATGCACACGCTGTCAAACTAAAACTTGGACAGTAGAACACTCTTGAAGAAGCCTTTCGACCAGCCCAGTGTATCCAGCTTCGATCTTGAGTCACTTTGCACAATCGTGATTATATATTTCTACGGAACATGCATAAATTTATGGTTTTAGCAGTTATAAGGTATGGCAATTTAATGATCAAGGTTGTGATTGCAGTTAGATGCTGTTTATTCATTGTATTTGTACTAAATCTTCTCTCTATTTATGGCACACCATAGGAGACTGTATAGAAACCTTGTCGCTTTAGTTGATAGCTTCTCTTCTGTGAACTTGCTGCATTTGGTAGTTAATCATCTACCCTTTGTGTAATGGCTTGTATATAAAACCAACCTAGTGGCAGTTAGCTCCGCATTGTACCGAGTACGTTCATATACTAATCGACTAATCTTTGTGATTATGGTCACTGCGTCTTTCTGTTGATCACAAGCAGTTTAAGTGGTATGAACCCAGTAGTTTGACCCATGTAGCTAGTTGTTGATCAGCTCAAAATTGTAGTACATTTTTTGATAAACCTACTCACTTGAAAAAACATCTCATGTGAAATTCGACCAGAAATGGTGGGACAAAGCTACTTTACTGTCTCTAAACCAAAATGGAGTCAAACTTGACAGCCCGTAGGCCTACCTAACGGTCCCAACTCCCAACTGGTCCACACAGTGATGGCTTGAGCATGTTTATATTTTGGCTTTATGCATGAATTACTTAATTTTTTCTTCATGTTTGTTGGATTTGCTCCCAAAGTCAATATTAGGAAACTCCAGGCTCTGATACTTGACCCGTCAGAATATATTTGAAATTCAAACAGAAACTACAAAATAAGCTTACCAAACATGACTACAGTAATATATGCGGCCAGATTTTTCCACATTCTTTTCATATATCTACAAGCCTCACCCACTCTTTTTTCATCAATTTATGCCCAGGTAGGAGCGATCCAGCAGAGTAATTTTCCATCTTTCATAGCCATGTTTAGAGCTTTGAGTACACGCAGAAGTGGATATGAACGGTTAGTTGATGAGTCCTCCATTGGTTTGTTGGAGGTTAAGTTGAGTAGGTCCGTAACCTTGCCAGCAAAACTCTTTGGTTCACGTAGGAAAATGGCAACAGAAGGAAATCTTGTGCCCGGTTCTGCACAAAAGCAAGCGAAAAAAGCTACCAAGATTCCAGAAAAGTCTGAAGACAAGCAAGTTAAGAAGGCTAGCAAGATTCATCCCATCTTTAGTATTTTTGAAAAGTGGCGCGGAAAGAAGGCGACGTCTAAGCCAGAGTTCGCAAGGTATCTTGAGTATGTGAAGGAAGGAGGTTTATGGGATATGGGATGTGAATTCAAATGTTCCTGTGATACACTATAAATAAAAGCAAGGATGTGCCAATTTAGTGTCTATCATGATTATGTTAATTCAGATTTATTGATCTTGACATCCACTTGGACTTGTTTTCCTTTGATTTAATATCTAATCTTTTTAGTTCTGGTGAATCTTCATGACATGGGTTCATTACACGCTATGATTTTATATCTAATAGTTCTGGTGAATCTTCATGACATAATTCACCAACTTATTAAAAAATATCATTAAATGGATAAAGAAAAAACACTTGTTCTAGATCTTGTGGATGTCATTAAAAAGGATATCAATTGGATTTGAAGCGTACAAAACTGTCACACGCTTTTCCTAATTTGAAATAAACAAAGATGAAGCCAAATATGTCAAATAAATTTATATTAGTTAAAATGTTTCATAAATTAATTTTTAAAATGGATTTTTTTAAAAAATGATTGAAGTTTTCAAAATAATAATAATAATAGGGAATTATTGTGAAAATAATCTCATTTATAAAATTTACTGATATTAAAGATGTGTTAAAACCCTACCTGTCGCTAAATATTGAATGATTAAGACAGATTTATTTTATGACGTACTTAACTAATAATAAGTGATGCAATATTTTTATTTAAATAAGAGATGTACAGAAATAATACTACTGCATAGTAAATTGAGAACATTGTAAAAAATTTATATTATCAATAAAACAAATTAGTATTTTCTTTTAAAACAATTTTTTTGATAGTTAAGTATCTTATCGGGGAACAAAGTGAGTAGAAACTTAAACCGGTAATTTAATTTAATTTTACTGTTTTGCCGAGCAACGTGGTGCAGCTGCAACGACTCACCCCGAAGAGGGGAGAAAAATAGAATAGAAAGTGGGGCTGTGGATGGGGCTCTCCCTGTCATATTTCCAAAAGGTTAGGAGGTGGAGGAGGAGGAGGAGGAGGAGGAGGAGGAGGGAGACAGAGACAAAGACAATGACGATTTCTTGAATCAAATCAAACGGGACGGTGTCCTATTTTTTCACGAAAATTCATCTCTGATTCATCTCGTGCCTATTGACTACCCAGAAATTTTCAGCTTCTATCTTTATTGGCATCTAAAAAAAAGGTAGTATTTCTTTTATGTTCCTATTTTATATACGTATCATCTGAAAATCAATCTTCTATTTGTGCGTTTCCATCTTGTTAATTCTATACGAATTTGGTTATTTATGATCCTTTTTTTCTGTGATTTAATCTTATATATACCTAGTTTCACAGAAGCTGCAAAAATAGATACTGAAATCATAAGATGCTGACTCATTTTTCGTTTTAGTATTTCTTCTAGGGTTTTAAGTGTAACGTAGGTCTCAATTTGGGGTAGGGTTTTAATAGCTTTGGTTTTCCCCTTAGGCTTTTTGATAGACTCCACGGCACGCTTGCGTGAGATGGTCGTCGCCCGAATCGTTTCTAGCACAGTTGTTGGGTGAATTGTTTGCAACACCTTAACCCCTCGTCTATACTTTAGACGGTAATCTTGGTACAATTGTTCGCGTTCGAAAATCTGCGTTGAATGGACACCAACAACACCTTGACCCCTCGCTTATACTGAAGCGGTAATCTCGGTACAATCGACGATTGATGCGGTAGAAGACGCCACACACAACTATGAATTGTTGTATGATAAATCAAATTGAATCTCAAAGAAATAACTAAGAATTACTAGTTCTTAGGAATTCTTCAAAGAACTAAAAGTAGAGAATAAACTCACAAATATATTGAATAATAATAATGAATAATGTATTTGATTACATAACTTGGACATCTATTTATACCACTCAAAACAATCCAAAATCCCAATAGGAATTTATAAACTATAACTCTAATAGAAGTCAATTTAGAAAAGAAATTCTAATTAAAAAGAAATCCTAATTACAATAGAATTTAAAATTAAGAATCCAAATAATAAAAAAATCCTTCGCCGCATGAATATAAAATCTCTGCCGCGCGATTAAGCTGCTAAATTGAAATAAGATTTCCTACGTGAACCAGATCATGGAGTAATGGGCTAATGGCACGCTTGCCGAGATCAGCTATTAATACTTGACAATATCATCTATATATCCAACATGTTAAGCCTGATAACTTGAAGAAGAAAAAGTGCGGCCCACATGATTAAATAATCTCCTTTGCATGTAAATTATGTTGACTTTGTTAAGAAGATTAGAATTGGGCTTGTATTAAATTGACCCAAATTTGTGTCTCATGCTCTTTTGCCTCCTCTTTGGGTTTCCTTACGTTAGCTTTAGCCCAAACATCTTAGATCAATTCATTGAGACTTTGTTTGAACCTCTTTGTTTTAGCCTTGCTTGATCCCCACGTCCCTTTAGTCTTGTTTGAGTCCACGCATGCCATGTCCTCATCATTCCTCTCCTCTTGAAAAGGATTTGTCCTCAAATCGTCACCTACATCAAATGGACTTAATCGAAGAGCGTTAAATGTGGTACTAACATTATACTCACTGGCAAATCCAATTTATAGGCATTGTCATTGATACGCCGAGAACTTGAAATGGACCAACCCCCTCGGAAGCAACTTCGAACGTTTTTGAATTGGGAATCTTTCTTTCCGCATATGTAACCACACCCAATCTCCGGGTTCAAAAATCACTTGATGTCGTCCCTTATTCGCGTGCTTAATGTAATTGTTAAAGTCCTCCGATTCAATGTTTAGTCTAGCTTTTTCATGAATGCTTAACAAGATCGACCTTTTTCTTTCCATCCATGTTAGTATATTCGTAAATGTAATGGTGATAAATCCAACGGTGTCAAAGGATTAAAACCATATACAATTTCAAATAGAGAAAATTTAGTAGCAGAATGAACAAAACGGTTATATGCAAACTCAACATGTGGTAAACATTCTTCCCATTGCTTGATATTCTTTTTAATGATAGCTCGTAATAATACCGACAAAGTCTTATTTACTACTTCAGTTTGACCGCCAGTTTGTGGATGACAAGTAGTTGAAAATAACAATTTGGTACCTAATTTACACTACAAGGTCTTCCAAAAGTAACTTGAGAACTTTGTATCTCTATCAGAAACAATAGTTTTAGGCATACCATGCAAACGCACAATCTCCTTAAAAAATAAATCAGCAACATGAGAGGCATCATCCGTTTTATGACACGGAATAAAATGTGCCATTTTTGAAAATCTATCAACGACCACAAATATCGAATCATAACCATGCTTAGACCTAGGTAAACCCATCACAAAGTCCATAGAAAGATCAATCCAAGATTCATTAGGAATAGGCAATGGGGTATACAATCCATGGGGTTGAACACGAGATTTAGCTTGGCGACAAGTAATACATCTATCACATATTCTTTCCACATCTCGTTTCATATGAGGCCAATAAAAATGTTCTTTTAAAACAGCAAAAGTTTTATCAACACCAAAATGTCCCATTAAAGCGCCTCCGTGTGATTCCCTAACCAACAACTCACGAAAGAACATGCGCAGAATACATAATTTATTTTCTCAAAACAAGAATCCATCAATTCTAAAGTATTTACCCACAACATTCTTTTCACAAGTTTTAAACTCTTCACCGAAATCAAGGTCATTATCATATAACTCTTTAATTCGTTCAAACCCAAGCAATTTCGTATCAAGAGTATTTAACAAAATATACCTGCGAGACAAAGCATCTGCCACGACGTTCTCCTTACCTTGCTTATATCGAATAACATATGGAAATGTCTCAATAAATTCCATCCACCGTGCATGCCTTTTGTTCAACTAGTGTTGATCCTTCAAATATTTCAATGATACATGATCGGTGTGGATCACAAACTCCTTAGGCCACATGTAATGTTGCCATGTTTCCAAAGCTCTAACCAAAGCGTACATCTCTTTGTCATAGGTAGGATAGTTCAAAGCTGCCCCACTCAATTTTTCACTGAAATACGCAACTGGTTTCCCATCTTGCATCAACATAGCTCCAATCCCTAAACCTGAAGCATTACACTCAATCTCAAAAGTTTTAGCAAAGTTAGGCAAAATAAGTAAAGGAGCATTTGTCAATTTATCCTTAATCAAATTAAATGCTTTTTCCTGTTCATCATTCCACTTAAAGCCCACACTCTTTTTGATGACCTCGGTTAATGGTGCTGTAACCTCGCTGAAATTCCGAACAAAATGTCGGTAGAAACTTGCGAGTCCATGAAAGCTTCGTACTTGACTCGCATTGGTTGGACTCGGCCAATCCCGGATTGCACGTATTTTCTCCTCATCTACTTGGACTCTGTGCCAAGAAAAACAATTTTATCCGAACAAAACGTGTATTTTTCCATGTTAGCAAATAACTTTTCTTTTCTAAGTACATCTAAAACAGATTTTAAATGCAATGCATGATCTTCCAAGTTTTTGCTATAAATCAAGATATCATCAAAATAAACTACGACAAATTTTTCAATGAATGGACGCAAAACATGGTTCATTAATCTCATGAAAGTGCTGGGTGCATTAGTTAAACCAAAAGGTAATACTAACCACTCATAAAGACCATATTTAGTTTTAAACGCTGTTTTCCATTCATCACCCTCTTGCATTCTAATTTGATGATAACCACTTTTTAAATCAATTTTTGAAAATATGCAAGACCCATGCAATTCATCTAACATGTCATCTAAACGAGGAATGGGGTGTCGATATTTTACCGTAATATTATTTACTGCTCGACAATCGATGCACATCCTCCATTTTCCATCCTTCTTCGGCACTAAAATCACCGAACTGCACACGGACTCATACTTTCTCTCACGAATCCTTTCCCCATCAGCTCGTTAACTTGCCTTTGTAACTCCTTTGTCTCCTCGGGATTACTCCGATAAGCCGGGCGATTTGGAATCGTCGCACCGGGAACCAAATCAATTTGATGCTCAATTCCCCGAATATGTGGTAGTCCTTGAGGAAGTTCCTCGGGAAATACATCTTTGAATTCTTGTAAGAGAGATGCAACAACACTAGGCAAAATTTCATTAGCGTTAGTATTCAAAAGCACCTCTTTATACCGAAGTAAAATCATAGGCTATTTAGAAATCAAAGCTCTTCTCACATCATTCTTTTTTGCCAATATATTTGTTTTTCTCTCATCTTTTTTTCTCTCTCTTTTTTTCTCTTTTTTTCTTCTTGATTTTTCTTTTCCTCACTCTCTTTTCTTTGTATATGATCTTTTTGCAAATGAATTTGATCCTCGTACTTGTTGTGGTGACAAAGGACTTAAGCGATCTTCTTCTTGTCGTGAACAAAGGAATATATGTCAGTAAACCCATCGTGTTGAACCCTCTATCAAACCGCCACGGTACATCTAATAAGATATGCCACACTGCTCGCATAGCACCACATCACACAATATCTCATCAACATACCGACCAATAGCAAATGGAACTAACACTTGTTTGGTTACTTTAATGTCTGCATTATCATTGAGCCACTGCAAACGATACGGCTGCAGATGTTTGGAAGTAGGTAACTCCAATTTCTCCACCATCGTAGTGCTTGCCACATTTACTGTTGCCGCCTCCATCTATGATTACACAACAAATTTTCCCATTCACAAGACATCCAGTATGGAATAGATTTTCCGTTGTTCACCGCTCTCCTCCTTAACACAGGTACTAAGTGTTCTTCTTGTAACTGAATTTCACCATGATCGCGTCCTCATTGTCTCCTCTAATGGTGGCATAGAATCGATGTCGCTCTCTTCCTCTCGGTCTCTACATCTCCATTGTCAAGTAACAACATTTTCCTCCGATTTGGACATGGCTAGAAATATGTCCCCCGCCTTGACACTTAAAACATACAATATCCCGATATCACGACTAAAAGAAGGTTGTTCGGTTTTACTGAGTTTCTCGGCTAGTCGATCCTTGCTTAGGTTCCACCTTTCGCTTCGAACGCCTTTTGTCTTTTCCTCTCGCTTTGCCAAATTAGGTCTCCATGATGAACTAGCATTAGATTGTCTTCGTTGTCCTCCTCGCCTCTTGAGTTGTTTCTCTATCTTAGTAGCCATATATGTATCACTCTTCTAACTCCAAATAATGTTGTCGTTCAACCAAGTCTGCAATCTCCAGTTCAATCTTGCGAGAACCTAGCCATCGATGTTTCATTGTCCTCAATCAAAGTTAGTCCGATCCTTGACATCTCCATCTCCCCGTAATATTCATCCACTCCGACTTCCCCTGTTTAAGAGTTTGTAAATTACGAATGATCTCCCGTTGATAGTATCTTTGGTACAAACCTTTTTTTCATGATAGCTTTCATCTCCACCCAAGTTGTAATCGGCCGCTCTTCACACCTTCTCCGATTAGCTGTCAACTGATCTCACCATATATCAATGCATATTCAGAAAACTCCGTAACGGCCAGTTTGACTTTCTTAAGGTCTGAATAGTTGTGACAGTCAAAGATTCGCTCCATCTTGGTTACCCAAACTAAATAAGCCTCAGGATCTCCCGTGCCTTGGAAAGCTGGAATCTTCATTTTTATGTTATCCAAATTGCCATCTTCTCTGTCCTGACCTCTTCTTTCCCTAGCTCCTCCGTGTCTTGGATGTCGAAAATTAGATTCACGATCTTCCGTTGCACTACTGTCTTCACCATAGGGGTCTTCCTTCCTTGCGTCAGTTTGTTGTGTCCTCGTCTTGTTTTGCATCCCATGAGTGTTTTGGGATAGCTCAGCCATAGACACCCTCATCTCTTCTAATTGTTCTTCCATTTGCTCTGTAGTCTTTCTCAATCTTCGATCCCATTCTTTATGCATTGCTTCCATCTAGAATTTCAATTCAGCTGTTGAGGGTTGTTCCTCATAAGTTCCTTTATCCTTCGAGTTAGACATATTTCCTGCAAAATAAGGGTTAGTAGAAAATAGTTTCCTCACCACTCCCTTACGTGTTTCGCTCGAATCAATGGTTCACTCATGTATACTCTCAATAAATTGGCTTTTACTCTTGATTAATCTCACCACTAAGTCTTTTACCTCAAATATTCTCTCTATCAGGTTCTTATTGAATTCCCTAGCAAAATTCTTGGTTTTACTAATCAATTCAAAATTACTTACCACTAAACAAAAATATAGATTGTGTAACTATTAGAATACCACAAAATCACCGATCGATCGACTTGTACTCCTCTCAGATGCTTGATTTGTAGATTGTAGCTCTGTTTGTAATTGATGATGATGGAGCAAGATGAAATCTTTGTTGGAATTTGATCATTTGATGGTGTGCTACAAGTTTGGTTAAGACAATGAAAATAAAATATGAATTTTTTTCTTCTTCTTTTTTCCTTTTTTTTTTTTTTTTTTACAATATATATTTCGACGTAAAATTAAAGATAAGTAACTTGCTAGAAAGGCTTAGCTTTGATACCAAATGATAGACTCCACTAAGACGCTTGCGTGAGGTGGTCGTCGCCGAATCGCTTTCTAGCACACTTGTTGGGTGAATTTTTTGTAACACCTTAACCTAAATACATACTTTTTAGCGGTAATCTTGTACAATTGCTGGCGTTCGGAAATCTGCGTTGAATGGACACCAACGACACCTTGACCCCTCGCTTATATTGAAGCGGGAATCTCGGTACAATCGACGATTGATGCGGTAGAAGACGCCACACACAACTATGAATTGTTGTATGATAAGTCAAATTGAATCTCAAAGAAATAACTAAGAATTACTAGTTAGGAATTCTTCAAAGAACTAAAAGTAGAGAATAAACTCACAAACAAGGTTTTCAAACCCGGACCGGACCGCCGGTCGAACCGGAAAAAACCGGACCCGGTTCACTCAACGGTCTGGTTTGGACCACTAAACCACTTCTGCTCAAAAACTGTTCAAAACCGGTGAACCGGCGGTTGAACCGGTTGACCTTGTGAACGAAAGGGTTGCTCACTGGTTTGGCCAGTTCTCTCCTTAAAGATTAAAAAAAAAAAATATTACGGATTTTATTTTATTTTAGTAATTTAGTTGAGACTTTGTTTGGTATTTTACATATTTTTGCATTCATTTAATCAAACACTTGAACTTGTGGTTGAATTTCGGAATTTGAATGTATCTTAGAGATGTTTAGTTTTTTTTTTGTAGATAAATTGATTAATTTTACATATTTACTAAATATTATATACAATATATAATAATAATTAATATAATTAATTATTTATTATTTATTACATATTATTGACGTCATGGGGTCAATAATGGTCCCACCAATTGGTTGGACCGGTATGACCCATCCACCACAAAGATAACTTTTTCGGTTCGATGACCGGTCCGGGTTTAAAAACCTTGCTCACAAATATATTGAATAATAATAATGAATAATGTATTTGATTACATAACTTGGACCTCTATTTATACTACTCAAAACAATCCAAATCCCAATAGGAATTTATAAACTATAACCCTAATAGAAGTCAATTTAGAAAAGAAATTCTAATTAAAAAGAAATCCTAATTACAATAGAATTTAAAATTAAGAATCCAAATAATAAAAAAATCCTTCGCCGCGTGAATATAAAATCTCTACCGCGCGATTAAGCTGCTAAATTGAAATAAGATTTCCCACGTGAACCAGATCATGGAGTAATGGGCTAATGGCACGCTTGCCGAGATCAGCTATTAATACTTGACAATATCATCTATATATCCAACATGTTAAGCCTGATAACTTGAAGAAAAAAGTGCGGCCCACATGATTAAATAATCTCCTTTGCATGTAAATTATGTTGACTTTGTTAAGAAGATTAGAATTGGGCTTGTATTAAATTGACCCAAATTTGTGTCTCATGCTCTTTTGCCTCCTCTTTGGGTTTCCTTACGTTAGCTTCAGCCCAAACATCTTGGATCAATCCATTGAGACTTTGTTTGAACCTCTTTGTTCTAGCTTTGCTTGATCCCCACGTCCCTTTAGTCTTGTTTGAGTCCACGCATGCCATGTCCTCATCACTTTTGGTACTTTTTATGTATCTCTGTTTTCTTGTGTAGAGAATAAACTGAATGAAGATATTAATTATATATATATTTATATAATTTTAGGTTTGGAAATTACTGGGAAGTATATTTTCAATTGGTAAAGTTGCTGCATCCAGGTTTTATTGTTTTAAAAAAATTGCCCAAATTCTGAGATGTAGATGTGATTTGGTTTTTATTTAACTTCATTGCGAGGCTTTGTTTTCGGAGGGAGATTTGATAAGATAGACAGATTGTTTAATGTTGCAGAGTCATGCCAACTTTTACAGCTATAGCTTTGGATCGGTTAATAGAGCCCGGAGCTTCTCTAATACAATGGCAGCAGGGAAGTATGTTCCTTATGCAAAACCGGAGAGTAGAAATGCTACTCCTAGTTCAAATCTTGAGAGGGTAATCAGCCTGCCTACTTCAATGTCTGAGAGGGGGATTAATGTCCCTAGACCAAGGATTGAGAGGAGAAATAGTGTCTCAACCACACAGGTAGATCAGAAACACCACCAGGCTCGGATTTCTCCAGCGCTCTATGCCACGCCTGAGTCAACCCCACTTCCAGTTGTTCCAGATTCTCCATCTTCGTTCCCTCCATCCCCTTATATCATTAATCACAAACGGCGTGGGCTACGCCTTCTCAAGAGTTTCTCGGAGGATGACGTGGCTACTTGTCAACGAGCTTTAGATGTAGACAAGGCAGCTGAGAATGAAAAAAATGAAGAAAAGGCACCTGAGAATGCAAAAAATGAAGAAAAGGCACCTGAGAATGCAAAAAATGAAGAAAAGGAAGTTGTTGATTCTGACAGGGATGTTGAGTTTATGTTTAATGTTCCTAGGCCTGTTGAGGATGATCATGTCAATGGTGTTTCTGACGTAGAACTTGCAAGCAGTGAATGGAGTAATGGTTTGGCTGCGCAAAATGGTTCTATGAAGTCTGTTATATTTAATGGGCTACGTGATGCTGAGCTAGGTGATTTCTTTGATCCTCAAGACATGATGAGTGTTAAGAGCAATTCCGAGGGCGAGACTAGTGGTGGAGTGGAACGGTCTTTGAATCTCACCACACCAGTGGCCGAGTTTTATGATGCTTGGGAAGGTACTTGGTCTTCTGCTTTTTTTTTTGTAAAACTCGTTTTTTTGCTATATATATGTTGCTGCTAGTAAGTAGACCCTGCATGATTACCTTCACTACTCGGCAACAACAATTTAGACTGTAATAGCTTTTAGATACTTGCATATACTATTATAGTTTTCTATAATCTATGTTACATCCCCTTTTTCCCCTCCTAATTTTCAAATGTAAATTTTTATAAAGGTTGATAATTTAAGCATCGTTTTCCCCTCAACTTTTTTGTTGGTTATGAAATACTAGTAATACGGTTGTCTTATGTTGCAGCATTAGAAAATTGGTAGGCTTACTTGCATTTTTGCCATTTCTTGTTTTAGAATTGTCCTCTGAAATTGGGCCCCAGCCTTGTCTGATTGATGTTGAAGCTGAATTGCGTGAATTAAGATTAAGTTTATTGATGGAGATAGAGAAGCGAAAGCAGGCAGAAGACGCCATGAATGCTATGCGAAACCATTGGCTGAGGATCCGGCAACAGTTGTCAATTGTTGGCTTGACACTCCCCGCTGATCCCATTGGAGTACTGGAGGATGAACTAGTGGGTGACCATGGAAAAGAACTGTGTCAGCAAGTTTATCTTGCCCGGTATGTGTCCAATTCTATTGGGAGGGGAACTGCAAAGGCTGAGGTCGAGGTTGAAATGGAAGCCCAGTTGGAGGCTAAAAATTTTGAGATTGCTCGACTTTGGGACCGACTGAATTACTATGAGGCTGTAAATCGAGAGATGTCTCAGAGGAATCAGGAAGTTGTAGGTGAGATTTCTGTGACATATTAAAATAGGCCAATTATTCATGGGCAACTTATTTTCTGTTTATCATATATTTTTATAGTTCAGTTATATTATATTCCCAGAATTGATGTGAATTTTGTCTTTTATCCTGTATAGTTTTTATATTGCATAGTTTTCTTCATGTCTTCTTTTACCTGTTTGGTTATAGTACATCAAAGTTAGTAAAGTGTCTTTTAGTAAAATTCTTGAACTGCCTTTCATATTTTCATGTGTCCGGTTTCTGTTCCACCAACAGACTGGGTGGAATCCTTGGCTTTTCTTCTAGAACTCGACCTGAAGAACTGTTTAGTGGCTTAAATATTTCAACCCTACATTATTGTTATTGTTAATCTGGCATATCCTTGACTTGTTATTGCCTTTACTTCTTCAATTCCCTTTATGTTCCATTTGTACTTTTCTTATATTAAGAAATTCAACGCGGGTTGATTAATCAACAGAATTGAGTTTGGACTTTTGTTTGGAGGTGGATTTCTGTTGTTGTTGTTGGAGCGAGGAAAACTCATAGTTTTTTTTTACTATTTTTATTTTTTATATCTTCAAAAAAAAATTTATACAAACAGCAGTTCTAATCTCTTCCTATGTTTGCCCTTGTGCAGAGGCAGCTCGGCGACTTAGGCAAAGGAGGAAGCGAAGGCAGAGGTGGATTTGGGGGTCAATTGCAGCTGCAGTTACCCTTGGAACTGCTGCATTAGCATGGTCTTACCTCCCAACTGGAAAAGGATCATCTTCCCCCAATCAATCCCGTTCTCCTGAGGGTGTCAAGTCATCAAAGTGATGAGTTTCTTTCTACATGGATTGGTTTTTGCAGCTCATGTCATAGGATAGAAATAAGAAACCAAAGGTCAAATTCGCCGTCATGTGAATACCTATCTCGTCTCTTTTTTGTTGCACAACTTTTTTCCCCTTGCAGGATGTATAGTTCCAGCTAAAAACTAATATAGAGGAGGTATTTTATCTAAGAAAAATAATAGTAATATAGGGAGTTGTATGAGAAACTTGCGATAATCTGAAATGGGGTGACATATCATTGTTTGTATAACTCTGAATAAATCCTTGAAGGAGATCCAAATCATGGAAAACACTAGCATTTTTTGTGTAGCTTTCAGCTTTCACGTTTAGTTTTTATCTACACTGCTTTTATTCAGGTTGGCTCCATCTATTTGAATTTGTTCTCAAAATTGTTGGCTGTTGCTTGGGTAATTGTAAATCAAACTTTTATGCTTAGGGTAGAAGCCTTGCTTCTATTATCAGGTAAGCTCTTCAGTACACAGGGTAGAACCCAAACCATCGTGCCCCCTCTCCCACAAAAAATTAGAATATAAACAAGGCTGTGGGTAGCGGGATAGTTGTTGCCTGTATGCATGTTGATAAAAATTGCACCACCTAGCTATCTGGTTTGGTTGGAGAACAAGATGTTTCTGTGCTTGATTGAAGAGGTTGGGGTGAAGATAAAAAAGAGAACAACCCCGAGCTTTTATAGAGCTTGTAATTCTTTTACTGAATATACGAACCATTTCGACATTTTAAAGTTGATTTCAAACATTGAAATTGATATGAATTCAGTCAATACAAATTTGAACATTTCAACTGCCAAGAACCTAAAGTATTGTTAATTACTTACATTTTTCCGCTCTCTCTCCTACGTCCGTGAAGATTTATCTTAAACTTTGAAATCATTACCAGAATGGAAAATTTAAAATCAATTGTATTTTGTTAAATAGATTGTTTTTAAAATTTAAATATTTTATATTAGTTTTAATTATAAATTTAAAAGTATTTCAAATTAAATCGACTGATCAAAACTGTTGTGTTATAAATAAATTGGATGATCATGTGATGATGGATATGGATCCGATTACGGTGAAATTGGTGATGAGATTACATCCCATCTGCCTGCATGTCAACATTAATTGGCCACCACTCTCCACTCCCTGCGATGATGGGGTGGCCGAGTGAGTGAGTGACTGTCTTAAAGAAAGCGGGAGGTCACTGGGCCGTACCAGTAGGCAGTAGTTAGTGGGGGGTGTAGGTGTAATGAATCTAATGTGGTAAGCCGACAGACCACTCCTATTTGTCGTAAAAAAAGTGGTTCAGCTAAACCCGCCAATAAATACGTCCGTAGGCTTACAAAACAAGGATTGATCATGAACTAAAATCAAATTCTCAATTTCAATTTCAATTTCAAGCAGCGGCAGAGATGAACTGTCGGTGATTGCGAAATGTAAACACCAAATCTAGTGAGGGAGGTCCCATCCAGATTTTGGACCGGAGAGGAGAATCGGAGTTGGATAAAAAAAGAAAACCATTTATTTAGTTGTAACGAAGGGGCGGGGTTTTAAGTTTTTGTAGTTTATTAATGGATGCAGAGAGAGAAGCAGAGGATGGGCTTGTTCGCATGTTTAATGTAGACAGACCCTCATCCACAAGCTTCCGCCATGTGTTGGAGGACGGACTATAAATGCCTCTGCCAGTCTGCCTCTCTCTTTTCTTTCTTTTTTTAGTTTGGACATAATTGTTTGTATTATTTTATTCAAGTAAAACACATCTTTCCTTTTCTTTTTTTAAAGGTAAAAAGTTAGTAATAATCATTAATTATTAACGAGAAATGAATATAAAGACGCAACAAATTTTTTTTGATAATATATCTTATGAAAAATAAAAATTCAATATTGTTGTGTCTCTCTCGTTACACTATATCTAGATTTATTCCCGTCCTAACCTATTTGGCTATTTATTTATTTGTTTTTTTATTAAGCTTAATTAGAGGGTTGATAATGAAATCTTACCGGGAGAAGATTAGCTCATTAGAACTCAAAAGAGCTTTTTTTTAGTTCTAACGTCTTATAGGCTTAAAATATACTCCAATTAGTCTAAAAAAAGAGTTTCATTTATAAAATTTGCAAATATTAAGGGTACATTTTTATTTTATGTATACTCTTTAAAATATTAAGTTACTAGTTTATTAGTGTGGTATAATAATAAAATATCAATGATAAAATTTGAAGACATTATTTTTTTTTAGCTAATGAGACTTTTTTTGTGTGTAATGGAAGGAGTATGAATAGATAATTACTGTTGTTTTCCCTATACTATACTGGTCACTGGTGTTAAATGAAGATAAAAACTCCAACTAAAAAAATGTCCTACAGCCCCCACCTTCCTCTACTCTGCTTTTACAACATCATCTCCCCTCTCTGCCTTCATTTGCATAAATGCTCCTTCCTGCAATGGGAAAGTTGTAAAAGTGATTATGAGAGATATGAAGCATCTGATATTAACGTTCTGCCTTGCTCTTTTCATCCAGCAACAGTCTTTTCTTGTTCAAGTTGAAGCTGGGAATGGCTTCATCACAACCAGAGGAGTTCATTTTATGTTGAATGGCAGTCCTTATTATGCTAATGGCTTCAATGCCTACTGGTTGATGTATTTGGCTTCTGACCCATCTCAGAGATCTAAAGTTTCAGCTGCATTCCGTGATGCTTCTAGCCATGGCCTTACCGTTGCAAGAACTTGGGCTTTTAGTGATGGTGGATACAGGCCCTTGCAGTTCTCTGCTGGATCTTATAATGAGCAAACATTTAAGGTGATATCTTTTTCAAACTATTTTATATGTTTCACTTGCATTTTTATGTGTATATACTGTTTTGTTTTTTTTTGCTAACCTTAATTCTGTTCATGTTCTTGGTTCGAAGGGGTTGGATTTTGTTGTGGCGGAGGCCAGAAGATATGGAATTAAGCTTGTACTGAGCTTGGTAAATAACTATGAGAGCTTTGGGGGTAAAAAGCAGTATGTGAATTGGGCCAGAAATCAAGGGCAGTATCTGACTTCTGATGATGATTTCTTTAGAAATCCTGTTGTTAAGGGATATTATAAGAACCATGTAAAGGTAATTGGTGGATTAATTTCTTGTCTTTCACACCATACCATTTTCTTATTGTTTCTTGATTTGGATTTTATTTGATATTCATTCATGCTGGGAATTTGCTAAACCTTTTCTTAATTTTGTGGGATGTGAGAATTATAAGCTAAACTTGTATTTATGAGTGGTGTTTCTTTAATTTGCAGACTGTTCTTAACAGATATAACACAATTACTGGAGTTGTTTACAAGAATGACCCAACAATCATGGCCTGGGAGCTTATGAATGAGCCCAGATGCACTTCAGATCCATCAGGCCGGACTATTCAGGTTCTCCATGACCTTCAGATCTGACTTTTTTACACTAAGCTTGTTCCCCAAAAAAACACAATATTTAGTCTATGATTCTGGTATTGCCCAAACCACAGTTTGCACCTACCGTAACTAGTTTTTGTAGACTATAAACTGATTTAATCTTCTTTATTAGTGAACACTTGCCTCTTACCATATGACATGACAGGCCTGGATAATGGAAATGGCTTCTCATGTGAAGTCAATAGACAGAAATCACTTGCTGGAAGCTGGCTTAGAAGGATTTTACGGACAAACAACACCTCAGAGGAAGGCACTCAATCCTGGATTTGATATAGGAACCGACTTCATTGCCAACAATCGGATTCCTGGCATCGACTTTGCTACTGCTCACTCTTATCCTGATCAATGGTAATTATCAATTATTGTAGGGGAAAAAAAACAAACGAACTAGATATGGGCCAACACTAGTAAAATTAATTGTTTGTCCTTTTTGCATGATCAGGCTATCTAGCTCAAATGACCAAAACCAACTCACTTTTATGAACAATTGGCTCGACACCCACATTCAAGATGCACAATATGTTCTTCGGAAGCCATTACTCATCACAGAATTTGGAAAATCTGGGAAAGATTCTGGTTTCAGCCCCCATCAGAGGGACCTTTTGTTCAACACCGTTTACTACAAAGTATATGGGTCGGCCAAGCGCGGTGGTGCAGCTGCTGGAGGACTGTTCTGGCAACTTTTAACTGAAGGCATGGACTCATTCCGAGATGGGTACGAGATAGTTTTGAGCGAGAGTCCCTCAACTGTAAACATTATTGCCCAACAGTGTCATAAACTATATCAGATTCGGAAAATATATGCAAGAATGGCCAACGTTGAGAGGTGGAAGAGGGCAAGGGCTGCTAGGAGGGCGGAATGGTTGGCTAGAAACAAGGGCAAGCGTATCGGACACTAGTAAGGAATCTCGATGCATCCATCCTTGTTATATCAAGTGTGTGTTTCATTTTGTCCCAAATCCTATTGTATGCTTTCGGAATATACTCTCTCTCTTTAGAGATGAATGCAAGTAGTTCGTCCAGGAGGGGATATACATATGGCCTAATTGCTAGTGTTTATGTAACCTCAACAAGCGTATACTACAACCTTCCACTGGTATTCTTGAAGGTTTATACACATAATATATAAGAAATGGCTTCATGAAGGGAAAATATTAATATATTATTAACACATACTAATTACCTAAATTCCAACTTAGTATTAGTGTACAATAAATAAAATTAAGTTCTTTTTTTCTGTGTGAATGTTTATACATTAAATCGTCATCTATTAGTATTTAAATAAGTATTAATGTATTTTTGTTCCTATATGAATATTTGTTGGAAATTCAAGTTTATAAAGCTTGTATATTCCCAGTTCAAGGACAAATATAAGCTCAACTCTGGGGATTAAGAAACAGAAATACAATTTCCGGTGGTTGATGATCTCATGTAATGTGTACATTACATAATCTTTTTTTAGCTGTACCGATATTCCAACAAACAGAAAGATCCCCTAAAAGATTTAGCTGGTACAGATCTTCCAGCTCGTGTAGCAGTAAAACAAAAGAAGTGCAGCATGTTCCTATGATGCTGTATATTAGAAAGTTCACTTCTCATCCATAACCCCAGTACCTAAATATGTATAAAGTAAAGCCTAAACTAATTACAGACGCTCCAAAAACTACACTGAATTGAACCCACAAATAGGAGATAAATGCCTTGAGCACAATTGCCTCCCACAACCAAAACCACAAAATGGCAAACATTGACCCCACCTAGGCGCCAACAACCACTTGGCTGACCGTATGAAATTGTTGGGAAACCCGTAACCATGACTGCAAAACTAGCAACACAACATGAGAAATCTACAATTCTGGCCGTTTTAATTTTCTGATAATAAAAATCTAGATTGAAAGTTTAAGACGGTGCAAAAATAATGAACCCATAAGACAACTAATCTAGTGGACATGGAATTGGTCAATTAAATTAACCAATAAACTAGATGTACAAGAACACATTTGTTTTTCTATGATAAACTAGTTAGAATTAACAAATGAAAATCTTAATATCTACTTTATATCCAATCTAGCTTCCGGAGATTACAGTTCAGGAAAGATTAGGGTTCTTATTGATAGAATGACTTGATTCATATGCTAATGTGACACAAGCTACTATGCAATCAAAACAAGTGTAAGAGTGTATTGGAATTTGTCAGTTATCAAAAAAAAAAAATATTAAAATTTGCCCAGGTTTATTTGCTCTACATTACTAGCTTTACGGTCGCCTAGCCGTTAAAAACTGATTACAAGTCTGGACGATCAAATTAACAAGTAATTTTACAAGAATATGAACTCCTATAAATGACGGGGAATTTACAGGTGTATTGGGTATTTGTTACTATTTTATAGGAGTACTAAGGAAGTCCATTAAAAGAGTTTAGATAATACTTACAAAATATGAACCTAGTGCCAAGAGAAACCCAGTAAGAGTTGTTGTAAGTCCATTCACACCAAGCCATTCCATTACTGCAATAGTAACCAGTAAAAAGGAATATTGCAAATTAGAAACAGTAACCTGTTTATTTATTTATTATGTGAAGGGCTATTCCATGAGTATATATGCTTATGAAAAAATATATTGATGTGGAGTTTCCAAAACTCCAAATAAGAACTTTGGGGCCAAAGGGTACACAGTGCACACTCCGAAGAGTTTTGGTTGTGGGGTGCCTCCGTAAAGAATAAAAAATAAAAACACTTCATCAGATACCAACAGGCATTAAGCACTAGTATCAAGTGTTATATCTTTTTTTCCCATAAGACCATTCTATATTGTGATTATTAGAAGAATAAATCCAAAATGCTTGCACATTAATACTATATAATAAGATGAACTACAATCTGATACACCATGATAGTGGTAAAAAAAACAAATTATATACTCCTTCCGTTTCAAAATTATAAATATATTTTTAAAACGACAATTTTTAAAGGTAATTTTACTTTTCCAAGCATATCCATAACATTTGCTAGATATGTAGTAGTGGTGTACTCAATCTACCCAGTATATAAGTAACGGAATATTAGGAACTTCATGCGACTTTATAATCTTAAAAAAGAAAAGTATCTCTAATTTTGGAACATACTTTTTGTAAAAATGTATCTCTAATTTTGGAGTACTACATACAAATCACATCACAAGAGATCCCGTCTCAAATGGCACCAAGTTATTATGCATATGAGATGGACCCTGAGTAACTAGCATATTTCTTTGTTAAAATAGCAGTTCCATTTAATTATATCAGTTTAGAAGGTGGAGCAAGATAGTTACCTGACAGATTAGCGACAAAGACACTGAAGAATATTGACTGTGCATGCGAGGATGGCATTCCAGGATCAGACTTGAAGGTAGAAA
Organism: Panax quinquefolius; assembly: GCA_020205615.1. Lineage (NCBI taxonomy): Eukaryota > Viridiplantae > Streptophyta > Magnoliopsida > Apiales > Araliaceae > Panax > Panax quinquefolius. The sequence continues at coordinate 12,768,448 of CM035169.1, forward strand.
AAGGTCGCTCCTGTTTTAGTATATGCTTTAGACTGATCGAGAGCCCACCATTTAGATAAGCACCCAAAACTAACCACAATGCTTTAGTATCATGCCTCAGAAGGATGACTGTATAAAAAAAGGCTATCAAAAGCCACTTGCTCTGCAGTCAAAGAATTTATTCCTTAGAAATCATAAGAAAAGTGTTATCATTTTAATAATGAAAGAAAACAGCACTTGCATGCTACTAAGATTGCAAACAGTAGCTTCAAAAAATTTCACATAAATGTACAAATAGTTTAAAAATATTGGGCAATGTATTTAAACTCACGAAGAGCACAGCAATGATTAGATAACATAAATATCAATTATGCACCAAAAGGTGCCTGTATGGTTCCTGGATGATAGGAAAAGCAATGCAAATGTTTAATTTAACAAATTGATAAACCAATTCATTACAAAAAGTAGTAAACTTCAATTAAGCAAAAACTACCCTCGTTCAATTGAAGAATTATGAAAGTCCTAGTCAATAAGGTCATCCCACTTATAGAATAATATCTAAAACCACCCCTGCCAATAAAGCGAATTCATTTCTCTTGGTCAACTGTGTTGCAAATATGGTCCGAGTATTCTAGTTTGGTTTATGTTTGGCAGTATGTTAGAAGTATAATGAGTTTTACTACAGACATGTGCCTTCATATAGTTAAAAAGACGAGGCATTGCAAATTGTGGTTGACGGAAAACTTAGTTATAGCATAACAGCCACTTTCTGGAAACTTGTTTTAGAAACTGAATGAAACTCTAGCCAAATTTAGGGTCAATATCTGGAAAAAAATTAGCAAAAATGTTGAAGAAATCCTGGATTCTGAAAATTTTCAACGAAGCTGGAATAATTCTTTTTCATTTTGTATATGGTTGAAACCTTCTTTTAGACAATGATGAGTAACTTTAATAAATAATCCCTTTTGTTGGTGGAATATTTCACATGAATCCCACGTCAAATAAATTCAAGAGCGTAGATGAGTTGATAAGTATGGTGAACCCTTAACCTAATAGGTTAACATTTTAGGTATGGAGGTGATCCAACATGCTTATTTGGTCAGACTACACAGGTGTACGCTCTACATTCGTGTAATGAATATTGATCAAATGAATTGATGTGGGATGAATCATGGATCGTTCAATTCCGCTACAAGTGGTGTCAGAGCCCATGGTTCAATGGACCCAAATATCAAGTTGACACTCTAGGGTGGAGCATTCGCAAGCCGTATGTCACTACAAGGTGAAGTATGGTTTGTCACTACACGTTTGCTCAGGTTGTACTGTAATGAATTGATGTGGGTTCAATTTCACTACACCTTTTTAGCCCCCTAATGTTAGAATTAATATCTTCACTCTGTTCCATAGTTTCATTCAAGTTTTGCAAATAAAATCTGTTATCGCTTTTACTTTTTTTGTTCTTTATTGCTTTTGTTTTTTTGATAAATAGCTCTTTTTTCCCTCTTCTATCAAGAAAACTTCCTTTTCTAGCTAAAAAGAATTTCTTGCAAAATCGGTTTTGAACCAAAGCACTAAGGAACGAGTGTGGGCGGTAGACCCCTCTAGGTTTTCGCAAGGAAAACTAATAATCAGCATTGATCTTAATTGAGAATTCCATATATGGTTTTGAATTATAGTGCATTTTAATAAACCATTACTGGTCATAAGAAAAGTTTCCACCTTTCAAATCATTTGAGCCTAATAAAAAGAAGAATCACCTCCCCCAGCACATTCAAACTACTTATACTATTATTGTAACACCCCAGTCCCATATCGAAAGATAGGGAAAAATTTGTTCACATATAAAGAAATAAGTTACTACCAATAATACCTTCAAGTCATGACCTTTTGGGAGTCTGTGGTGGGCTAAGATGACCTAAGAAGATACTATTGGACCAGTAGTTTGAAGCCTTATTTTTTCTTGTGTATAATCACTCCCCTATACACATCACACTTCCCCTCTCTCCCTATTTTTTCTTATGTATAATCATCACACATCACTCATCAGTTCATCGCCAAGCATACACATACATGCACACACGTATACACAACAGAGTAAAGGTCAAGGAAAAGAGAAAAATAAAATAAAATTAGACAAATCCTAAGCTGTATAAAAATAATCGTATCCTTGTCATCCACACAACTCTTATCCGTCATTGGAGCAAAGACTAGCAAATTTACAGCTTTAAATTTAATAAATGTATCCAATATGGAAAAGATACTAACCAGGTGATTGAGAGTGGATTCTAGTCCACCAGCTGCAAAATTTGGGTGTAACTCACAAGAATCGTCAATAGAAACTTGTTGTTCAAGGCCTCCAATCCCTTCATCTCCATTACTCTCTCTGCATACATCAGTTATAATGGACTCAGCCATGGTGATTAGACTCCTACCCCTCTTTCCAGAGAAAACCAATTTCTTATAAACAACTTCTCTAGAGGAAATCAATTCCAAGGTCGTTAACAAAATGGATTTGCGAGGTTTTAATTCTGGAAAGTAAGTAAGGATTGTGGTGGGTTTGTTTAAACTGGCAGTTGATACAAACATTTTCTTTCAAAGTATATATATATATATATTCAACATAAAAGGGTGGAGAAATTTACAATGGTCGGTGTTGAAAAGTTGACTTGCATTTATTAAGGGGACGATCACGCTTGAAATGGGTGAATATGTACAGGATTAGCTGTATTTTTTCTTTTAGGCAAATACGGCCACATTAATTTTGTCTACAAGCTTATACGCACCACCCCAACGAGTTAGAGAATCTCACTGACAGGCGACAGCAAATACAGAGTCTGAGGACTGAGGGTGTCCAATGAAAATAAACAATAGGTTTATTTTCTAGTTAGAGTTTGTATTGTTCATATTATTATTTTTATAGTGAATTTTTGAATTTTTTTTAGTTGGATTGAATTTTATTTATCTTAATTTATGTTTGTTTACAAATATTATACTCTCTCCGTCTCATAGTTATAGGCTGATTTTCTATTTTGAGATGTCTCAATATATAGGCTACTTACTATTTATAAAATTTAGTTAGTTCATTGTTTTACTTTTATGCCCTTATAATAAATATTCAACCATTACTCTTTTTTTGAAGAAACAATGTGACGCCCCCAAAATAGGTATACAACACCCAACCTATTCTGAGTCATCAAAATACATGGTACAGATACAACTACAACTTTATTAATACAACATAAAAACTGTGAGTTTAAATACAAATATTGTCATTTAGACAATATCCATACTCAAATAAGTCCTCATTACAATTATTAATACACTATTTTACAGAATAGTGAGGACTACTAGAACCACTTCTAGAACCATCATTCCACACCCCGACTAGTACTCGCTACATTCTCGCCTCCTGAGAAGAAAATGGAACAACAAGAAAAAGGGTGAGCTCAACTAGCTCAGTAAATAATATTATGACTAAGATAACATCGAACAAATTATCGTTAGTCTTCAACAGGGAAAAATCTAATAGAATACAATAGACAACCAGTTTTAAATCAATCTTCGCAGCGGAAATAATAATTCATTAGAAGAGTGAAGTAGAGAATGCAATCTACTATCTTCTATATATGAATTTAAAAGTTCATCGTTGATATTTTATCCATGTAACATCAATCAATATATGTATGGAATTAAATATTCATCTTTGCACTACAGGCCAAAGATATTCATCAATTGGTCATGTTCATCTAAAACACTGCATCATCTGACCACGGCCAAAGATATTCATCGAAAATCATTCATCTTTGCACTACATGCCAAAGATATTCCGTAATATCATCATTTAGGATGAAGATGATGAAAATATTTTAAAGAAAACGAATCCAATTGAAACAAAAAAATAAATATTAAGGATTCAGATTTCAAATTTATTCCATGTCCAAAAATACCTCATAAATAATCATAGTGGAGTAAAATTCAAGAATTATCAAAACATGGATACAATTAAAGCTAGTATCCATAATAGATATTTTGGACGAAAAATAAAAATTTAATTTTTTACGTGAATAGTATGTCGTGATTCGTGAACAAATAATTGATATCGTGAATAAGAATCTCTTACACTAAAAGATAGACATTTCACAAAAAAAAAATCATCATGCTTCGTGAATAGTACTCGTGAATAGTAATCGTGAATAGTTACTCACTTAATAGTAACTCGTGAATAGTAACTCATGAATAATAATCTAAGCGTGAAAAGTTCCAAATTTGATAAAAATTGGATCAATATTTCTAAGATTATGATATTGAAGAAATAATATCATTTAAGAAAAATAACATCCCTTACCTCGAAAGAATAGTACTTCTGGGTGAAATATTCTGAATATAGTGCTGAAGGAAACTTACAATCAGATAAAGAACACTCAAAGTATTAAAATACTCACAAGAATACGCTCAATATATCGAGAGAGAAAGAGAAAGAAGATTTCAGTTTCTGGTGTGATTTTCAATTCTATGTGGTTACGAGTGCGATATTGTTAACACAAATACTGTGAGACCCCAGATTTTATCAATAAAGATTTAAATTTTGTTGAAATAATTTTTTAATATTATGGTGTGAATTTAAGATAATATTATAGTTGTGGGTAGTATTTATAAATTTTGCAAAGTATGCACAGTGGTTATATTATATTCGATTGGCTCTGGGGAATATTAGGTTTAGCAGGAATATTTGTACAACTACTCAATCATTGGTGGACCCCAATAATGTAAATTATTATTCGGATTGAGAAAACGACAAAAAAATATTTTATTAAAATAACTGGCGGAAGTTTTACCGTAGTTCTTGTTGAACTACTTTCAGTAGTAAAAGTAAAGAATACGTGTGGTTGCATAGTAATAATACCTGTGATTGATTATCGATGCTTATGTGAGAAGTCACTCGGTTTGATTCCATTATTGTCGATTAATAATATGAATTATTATAAGCGATAATGACGTTTTGTTTTATTCAGTATTATTAACGTAATAAAGCGAAACATCTTTTATATAAAATGTAATACTTTATTAAAGTTATTCTATAAATAGAATATATTATATTTTATTACGCATAGTGTTGCATAGTGTTTTGCATAGTATTGCATAAAGTGTTTTGCATAGTAAAATGTTTTTATATAAATAGAATATATTATATTTTATTTAAAAGACTTTTCTTTAAATATGGACCGTCACGATTAAAGTAAATCAACTGGAACGTTCATGGATTAATTCTTATGCATTCCATTTTCCTATAAATAGAAGCTCATTCCTTCATTATTTTCTTATTTAATTCATTGAAACTCTAGAGAAATTATAGAGAGAAGTTTATAGAGAGAAAAATAGAAAGAAGAAGAGTATCTCGCTACTTCACTACTTCTATATTAGGTTCTTTTTACGGTAAGGGTGTTATTCTTTCTTCTTGAAGAGAACACATTATTCCATTCACTATTATTCATTGGAATAACTTTTGTAAAAGTGGTATACCCTATACATAACCTTGTGATACGCAGATACCCTATACTTGGTGAAATCCCTCTGTTATTCCATTCTTTATTTATTACATTGGAATAACTCGTATAATGTGATTACCCTATACTTGGTGACATTCTTCTATTATTACATTGGAACATCCATGCATGTGTTTTACAGGACTGGTTAAAATCTTTATTATTACGTTGGAACATCTCATGCGTGTGTTTTACACCTAGGACTGGTTCCGCTCTTTATCATTCTGTTGGAATATCCTATCGTGTGTGTTTTACACCGGACCGGGTTCCATCTTTATTATTCGTTTGAAAATCTCGCTTGTGTGAATTTCACGACTCGGTTCCGATTATTATTATTCATTGGAATAACTTCGTCATCACAAGTACCGCATGCATGGTGATTTCTTTTGTTATTCCATTCTTTATTATACCCAGTTGGTTAAAACTTTGACTTCTATACTCCATGAAATTAGTAGAATATCCTTGATATTTGCGTTTCATCCAGTATCTTTTCACGGAAATATTCTTCTGATCATTCTTGAATTTTACTCTACGAAACAGTATTATGTTGACAATTTGGACGTTAATAATTCATGGATTAAATAATTCTTGAACTTGTTTTATTGAATTATTATGTCATTGTCATCATCCTCATGTTATATTATGTTATCTTCGCTTACGCTGCACGATGCGTAGATGAACTTAGTATGATTATGACCGAGGATCATTCGGTATAATCACGACTTGATATAAATGATGTGACAAAAGTCTTGGTGGCCTGTAATGCGGTGATGGATAGTTTTTGGTATGATTATGACCGAGGGGTGATTCGGTATAGTCGTGACCATCGATAACTTGATGAAAATCCTTGGCCCGTGGGTACGGGGATGATTAGATGTGGTGGTTTATTTATTGTCGAGTCTCGGCGATAAAATTGATGAAAACCTTTTAAAACCTAAAAGATAGTAGACTTTATTCTCTACTTGACTCTTTTAATGGATTGCTTATTCCACCGCAGCTTAAACCGGTTGTCTATTGTATTTTATCGTTTAACATCATTGAAGGCTAATGATAATTTATTCTGCATTATCTTAGTCATAATATTTCTTCTTGGGCTAGTTGAGCTCACCCTTTCTTTCACCGTTTTCTTGTGAAATGAGAATATAATTGGACGAAGAGTGGGAAACGAGTGATGGTCCTCAAGATAACATTAGTAGTCCTCACTATTACGTGAAATAGTGTGATAATAATTGTAATGAGGACTTTTTTTTTTGAGTTTGTATAATATCTAGTAGACAATATTTGTATTCAAACTCACGCTTTATGTCGTATTGTATACACTACGATTAGGTTAGTAAGTTGTATTTGAATTTATGTACCACGTAAGTGGCGACCCAAGATGGGTGACGTATACCTAATTTTTGGGGCGTCACACGGTTGGTATCGAGCTAGGGATATGATCCACGGCCGAGATGTGAGATAAGAACTAGGAGGGGAGAGACGGGAATTCCTTCGCAGTTAGTATGACCTACCTAAATTTATTTGGTATTTAATTGGCTCATTTAGAGTATAGGGATAATATGTGATATGTTAATTAACCCTTGTTTTGTGACGGTGTTTGAGAATGATATCCGAAAATCTTTGAGATAAGCAATGAAGCACACGAGAGTGTTGATTCACTCAAACAAAAGGTAACGACCAACAATACGATAATAATCATATCTTGGTGGCAACAATTTATCGTAACAATGATAACCATCGGGGAAATTATCTTGTTAAGAATGGTAACCACTTGATTGGTAATCATGGCTAAGATAATAGAAGTGGAAATTGCAAGAAGAGAAGGTAATTTAGCTCAATTTTGTGTTGTACTTAGAAAGTCAAGTCCATTTGGGATAGTGGCACCAAAGGCGGATACTGGACAAAACAAAGTTTGGTGGTTTTTGGGAAGAGCGTTTTTCGCGACTTCTCAAAAGTGGGTAACCCGAACGAAGTTAGTACGGGTTAGTTAATTATAAATTCTTGCGAAGTCTATACCTTATTAGATCCGGTTCTACCCATTCTTTTATCTCTCTTGCTTGCGTTCAACGTTTAAATTTGACTCAGGAGAAATTAGACTTTGATTTATCTATTGAAACTTCGTTGGGAGAAACCTTCGTTACCTCCAATCATTTATTAATCTTGTTGTTTCAAATAAACACTTTCACGCTACCGTCGATCTTATCTCTTTGAAAATACTTGCCTTTGAGGTAATTTTTAAAAACGATTGATTAACTACTCATTATTCTTTTTGTAAGGTTGTTAGCTTTCATATTCCTAACCAACTCCGTTATACTTAATTCAAAGTAACCAAATCCTAAAGTTAATCAACGTGATATCAAGCCATAAGTAAAGAGCCCCGAACCTTTCGTTGTCAACTTCCTTGTGTGGAATGCATCAAGCGGACATTCTCCGCAGCGACATCGTGAATGAAGATGGCAAGTTTATAGGTATCATTGTGAGGTCTTATCTCAGTTAAGGATAGAAGTCACAGTTGGTATCAATGTGACGTATTATCCAAGTCTTGGATAAGAGTAATGATTTTGAATGATATTTCTATCATTAATAAATTTCTTGACGTATTCTTGAAGATTTCCTAGCCTACCCTAGAGCGTGAAATCGAATTTTGTATTGATTCCCGATAAAAACCCATTTCTTAAACCCTCAAATATTTCTTCAACTAAATGAAGCAGGTTTACGTGGTTTATGATGAAAGTCATAATAAAAGCATTGGAATAATGAAAATCATGGATATTCGTGGTATTAGTAAGTTTTATGATGAGTTATGTTGGTTAGTATGTAAAAACATGAAAGTTTCTTAGAAATCACAAAGAGTTGAAAATCGATTTTGGTGAAAAACGTAACATGAAATTCAATGACCATATCTCTTATTATATTTTGAATTTTGAATGTGGTCAAGTCTTAGAGTTAGATCTACGAGTTACCTAACTAATCCAAGTGGAATTACTGGAAAAGGTGTTGTGAATTTTGTGTGGACTGATTTTAGCAAAGGAGGCCAAAGCTGTAAATTTCGAAATGCTATCGCTTAGAAACTTTAAGGGACAGTTTCGGCCACTTAAATTATGAGAAAAATTCTGGCCTTTTGGGACATGAAGTTATATGGTATAAAGTATCTCCTGTCCAAAAATGAGCTCATTTCGACTTAAAATGAGCAAGTTATGACTATTTCAATATTTAGATTTTTAAATGAAAAAACGCTATAACCAGGAGTTCTATAACTCACGATGACCATGAAATTTAAACTGGAGGCTCACGTTAACATGTGTAAGGTCCTGCCAAGATTTGGGAATTTTTGGAGTTAAACTTGAGGTAGCTAATTTCTTAAGGAATTAATTAGAAATTGATTTTTGAAAATAGTAAATGAATTTTAAAAATTCGAGAAAATATATGTTCATTATGAGACTATATTATGCTAAATCCCAGAAAAGAAATATTTTTGGGACTGATTTGGTATTTTTCATGAAAATAGTTTAATTACGAACATATGAGTTAAATATGTTATGTGAAGTAATGAAAGTTGAAAATAGGATTTTATGGCTAGAGAATCCTATATAGAGTATATGCATATTTTTGATGAGGATTTGATAATTGGTGATGATATTTTATGAGTATGGCATTTTTGAATGATTAAATGCATTATATGGTAAAGCGTAAACAATTAAGATAAATTGTTTATAAATTTAAGAAGTGATTAAAATATTGTTATAATATTAATGATATTAGATTATGAGATTATTAAGTGATTGAAAACATGGGGATATTCTTGAATCCTGGATAAATTATATTATAAATGTTTAATATTTATCCTTTATCTCATTTGATTGATTCTTTATATCATTATCCTCATGCTTATATTATGTTGAAAGTCATCTGTGGCCTGTAGATGGACTTGGTATGATTATGACTGAGGATTGTTCGGTAGATAATCATAATCAGTAAATGAATACACAATTATCTTCGGTAGTAGTGCATGGATAATTTGTGGTCGTGATCTTAATGAAAACACAATTATCTTGGGTCGTAGTGCATGGATAATTTGTGGTGGTCGGATCTTAATGAATACACAATTATCTTTCGGTAGTAGTGCGGGGATAATTTGTGGTCGGATATTAATGAATACACAATTATCTTTGGTAGTAGTGCATGGATAATTGTGGTCGTGATACTAATGAATACACGTTATCTTCGCCGTAGTAGTGCATGGATAATTTGTGGTCGTGATATCTTAATGAATACACAATTATCTTTGGCCAGTAGTGCATGGATAATTTGTGGTCGTGATACTTAATGAAAACACAATTATCTTTGGCCGTAGTGCATGGATAATTTGTGGTCGTGATACTTAATGAATACACAATTATCTTTGGTAGTAGTGTGAGGATAATTTGTGGTCGTGATACTTAATGAATACACAATTATCTTTGGTCAGTAGTGCATGGATAATTGTGGTCGTGATATTAATGAATACACAATTATCTTTGGTAGTAGTGCATGGATAATTTGTGGTCGTGATATTAATGAATACACAATTATCTTTGGTAGTAGTAGTGCATGGATAATTTGTGGTCGGATCTTAATGAATACACAATTATCTTTGGTAGTAGTGCATGGATAATTTGTGGTCGTGATCTTAATGAATACACGATTATCTTTGGTAGTAGTGCATGGATAATTCGTGGTCGTGATATCTTAATGAATACACAATTATCTTTGGTAGTAGTGCATGGATAATTTGTGGTCGTGATCTTAATGAATACACAATTATCTTTGGTAGTAGTGCATGGATAATTTGTGGTCGTGATCTTAATGAATACACGATTATCTTTGGCCGTAGTGCATGGATAATTCGTGGTCGTGATACTTAATGAATATCCTTGGCACGTAGTGCGGGGATGATTCGATGATATGGATTAATTATTGAAATTTGAGTCTCAAAGAATGAAATATTAATTCATGGATGTGGTAAAAGTCATCTTCGTCAGTAGTAGTGCATTGATAGACTTGGTATGATTATGACCACGGATTATTCAGATAATCATGAATCAGTAATTGAAAACACGAATATCCTTGCCAAGATAGGTGCATGGATAATTCATGGTTGTGATACTATTGTTTGAGTCTCGATATTATTGGTTTTACTGGTTATATATCTTTGGCTTGTAGTGCAAAGATGAATTGTTAATAAATATCTTTGGCTCGTAGTGCAAAAAGATGAATTGTTAATGAATATCTTTGGCGGATTACGAAGATGAATTTAATATTTTTAACAATAAAGGTATTCAAGGTATCCTCACCTCTTTATCATACAGTGCGTACCACTAATTTCGAGGCGAAATTCCATAAGGAGGGAGATTGTGAGACCCCAGATTTTATCAATAAAGATTTAAATTTTGTTGAAATAATTTTTTAATATTATGGTGTGAATTTAAGATAATATTATAGTTGTGGGTAGTATTTATAAATTTTGCAAAAGTATGCAAGTGGTTATATTATATTCGATTGGTCTGGGAATATTAGGTTTAAAGAGGAATATTAAATAACAACGGCTCAATCATTGGTGGACCCCACAATGTAATTATTGTCGGATTGAGAAAACGACAAAAATATTTTATTAAAATAACGGCGGAAGTTTTACCGTAGTTCTTGTTGAACTACTCGGTAGTAAAAGAAATGTAAAGAATACGTGTGGTTGCATAAGAATAATACCAGTATTGATTATTGATGCTTATGTGAGAAGTCACTCGGTTTGATTCCATTATCGATTAATAATATGAATTATTATAGCGATAATGACGTTTTGTTTTATTCAGTATTATTAACGTAATAAAAGCGAAACATCTTTTATATAAAATAGAATACTTTATTAAAGTTATTCTATAAATAGAATATATTATATTTTATTATGCATAGTGTTGCATAGTGTTTTGCATAGTGTTTTGCATAGTATTGCATAGTGTTTGCATAGTGTTTTGCATATTTTAAAGTTCGAATCTTCGCTTTATTAGTCCATTTGAAATCCTCGATCGAATAGAACCGCGTGGCTATAGACTGCTTTTACCGCCAAGTATACGACGCGATGTTCATACGCGTTTATCACAAGTATGATCTCTTACGGAGATCGGAGAATAGAACTAGGAGGGGAGAGACGAGTAAATCCTTCGGTAGTGTGTCCTACCTAAGCTTATTTGTTGGTCGGTTATAATATAGGGGTATTATGTGATTTGTTAATTTGTTTAATTAACCCTTATTTTATGGCAGTATTTAAGAATGTTGACTGAGAATGTTAACAGTGGAGTAAATGAGACCATGGAGACACCTTTGCTCACCAACGAGGAGAACGTGCAATAGGCTGGCAATGTTCCTCCTGTGAACAACACCACTAAGCAGATGATGAACGATGGTATGTTTAGGAACTTTCTAGAATTCATGCAAAACCAAACGAGAAAGACTACTGTTCAAAATGCAGGTGGAAACACTGGCAACTCACGGATGGTCACCGCTAAGCAGTTCAAGGAGTTAGGATCGCCAGAGTTTTTGGTAAATCCAGAACAACTTACGGCAGAGACGTGGATAAAGCAGATCACTAAGATATTTGATGTCTTGGGATGCTCAGAGGAGCAAAAGGTTCCTTTCGCCACTTTCATGTTACGAGGAGAGGCAGATTATTGGTGGGAATCTGAAGTAAAAGCGTCACTCATTCGACTCTACCACTTGAAGATGTCTTGGGAGAAGTTCCAAGAATTGTTCAAGGACAAGTACTTTCCCAAAAGTATTCGTCAAATGAAGGAGGTAGAGTTCATCAAGCTGGAGCAAAACAATATGAACGTGTCGCAGTACGAAGCTAAGTTTGCCGAGTTGTCCCGATTTGCATCCCATTTGGTTGATAATGAGGAGAGAATAACGCGAATGTTTCTGCGAGGTTTGAAACCCAAAATACGTCAATACCTCATTTCTCACAAACTTTGTTTATATTCAGATGTTGTAAATAGGGCTCAGTTATTGGAGCGCGATATTGAGTCGGCTCAACTGAAGAATAATGACCAACAACTCGATGATAATCAGACTGGGTGGCGACCATCGTGAACAATGATAACCATCGTGGAGGAAATTATCATGCCAGAAATGGTAACCACTTTATGGGGTAATCGTGGCCAAGATAATAGAAGAAATAATTCAAGTGGAAATTTTAAAAAGAGAAGATTTAACAATGACGGGAAGACGTCGGCACCAACACCAGCAACGAATTTTAGAGGAGGAGAAAGACCGCTAGTTAGATGCTATAGATGCGGAGAAGAGGGACACATAAGTCCAAATTGTTCACAACCTTCCAAGGTATGTTATAATTATGGAAAAGAAGGTCATATCGCCGAGATCAGACGCAGAAGCGAAACCCGATCAAATGAGGATGGTGACTCCAAAGGTTGTCCCGGACAAGTCAAAGTCAACGGTTCCTGGAAGAGCATTTTTTGTGATTGGTCAGAATGCGAGGAACCCGAACGAAGTTAGCACGGGTTAGTTAATTATAAATTCTTACGAAGTTTATACCTTATTAGATACCGGTTCTACCCATTCATTTATCTCTCCTGCTTATACTCAACGTTTAAACTTGACTCCGGAGAAAATTAGACTTTGACTTATCTGTTGAAACTCCGTTATGAGAAACTTTCGTTATATCCACTGTTTATAAATCTTATTTGATCCAAGTTGGCACCATCACATTACCTGTTGACCTTATTTCTTTAAAGATACTTGCTTTTGATGTGATTTTGGGGATGATTAATTGATTAAATACTCATCATGCTAAAATTGATTGCTTTTATAAGGTTGTTAGTTTTCATATTCCTAAGCAACCTGTTATTCGAAATTAAGCAACCAAACCATTGAAGTCAAACTCTTTTATATCAAGCCGTAAAGTCATTCGTTTATTGAAAAACGGATGTCAAGATTTCTTAGCCATGTTATGGACTTGAACAAAAATACGTCAGATTTGAATGATATTTCTGTTGTTAGTAAATTTCCTGACGTATTTCCTGAAAAATTTCCTGGCCTACTCCCAAAGTGTGATATTGAATTTTGTATCGACTTTGAACCCGGTACAAAACCCATTTCTAAAATTTCATGGCTCCTATTGAACTTCAGGAGTTAAAAATTCAACTGTAGAAGTTTGTACCCGAGCCTTTATCTGGTGACTTCCTTTGTGGAATACACCGAAGCCAGACTCTCCGTAGGGGATGCCATATTCATGCGATAGTAAACTGATAGGTGTCATTGTGACGTGTTATCTAAGGTTGGGATATGAGTCACAGTTGAGAGCAACCTAAGTCAGTAATCGAAATACGTAGCTTTCTAGGCTTAATTGGTTATTATCGGAGATTCGTTGAAGGATATTCTCGAATCGTTATTCCATTAATGCAGCTGACACGTAGAGATATAAAATTCGAATGGAGCGAGGAATGTAGAACTCAACATGCGGCAACGACGTTGGCTCGAGCTGTTAAAAGATTACGACTATACCATTCAATACCATCCTGGAAAAAACGAACAAGGTAGTTGACGTGTTGAGTAGAAAATCGTATGTGTTTACGAGTGCGATATTGTTAACACAAATACCAATTTCGTACAACTTACAGAAGATGGAGATAGAGTTATAGATTCAAAAAACCTGCGTAAAGATAACAAATATACGATTAGAATCGACTTTAATCGATAAATTGCTCAAGCTACATACTTGGAGTTGATGAATATGAAGAAGAAGATGCAAGAATTCGTTATTCCAAATGTAAGACCCCAACTTATTATTAATGAAATTTAATTTTCTCTATTTATTATTTTGAAATAGTAAGGGTTGATGTGATTAATGTGGATAGTTAGGGGTAAAATACGCAAATATTTCAAAATAAGCAAGTGGTTATAAAATATTCATTGTTGTCGAGGAATATTCGTTTGGTCGTGGAATATCTGATCTTTGTCAGAATATTAAATACGGCCAAGTAAATGACCATGTGTGGGCCCCATAACGGAAAGCGATTGGATGAGGAAAACGACAAATATAAGTTGTTTAAAAATAACGGTGTAGAAGTTATTACTGAATTAATCATTGTTAGAATACCCGTGGTTAAAACACACTAATACGCGTTGTCAACAAAGAAGACACAGAGTATTGCACCAATTATTGATTCTTACGTGAAGGCACTACTCAATAATTGTTACAAAGAATTACCGCTCAAAGATTTTATTTTATTGATTCAATAATTGTTGCGTTGATATTTTATATATTGTGTTGTTTCAATAATTGTCATTACACAAGATTTTCCATTATCGAGAGCAATAATTCATATTATCCGAATAATATTATTAGAAAACATTATTGGCAATGTCTAGAAAGTTCGCTTCAAGGAGAGGTTTGGTCACCTAATTGCGCGCCAAGAAGAGAGAGATCCTTATTGGAAAGCCCCTCTTCCCGGAGGCTGCCGGTTGTCAATATTGTGATTCTCGTAATATTATTTGTGAATAATTAATTATTGATTCATATGATGAGAAAATATTGATTTTATATGGATATAGATGGAGAAAAATTTTAAAATGACAATTGTTGAAAATTAATATTTTATCTTTTTACGATAAAATAATTCATTTAAATATATTATTTTAATAATATATTGATGGTGATATTTTTACAATAAATTCATGGGTTATAAATAGATGAGGTGGAAGAGAGAAGATAGAATTGGAATCATTTAATAATTGTAAATATTTTAATGTATATATATATATATATATACGTATTTTGTGTGTGTATGGAAGAAGTGGTGGGGTAAAGGAGAAGAAAGTGGGGAAAGAGAGAGTTAGTGGAGAATTATGGGAAAGGAAGAAGAGAGAAAGGAAGAGAAGGAAATTAGAAAACTTATCCAGTATACGATTTTGGTCATTTTTCGTTTGGAATTTGGAAAAAATTTCTTTCAGAAGTTGTAGAGAATTCGATTTCAAAAGCAGTAATGGACATAAAATTCAGTATTTTCCGATATAACCGGTCTATTTTCTATGAATTGTTGAAGTTTTGAGAATAAAATGATTTTATTAAATTATGGGTGGGACCCACTTTTGTTTTACAACATAATGTAATGCTAATTTATTTAAAGATGGTGATGGCTTTCAAAGTTGGTTGGTGGCATGCGTAGAAGGTGAGAAATAATAATAATAATATTTTATTATTTAGTCTCCTTCATGCTCTAAAGATTTTCCTATAAATAAAGCGCTTTAGGTTAGAATTGAAAATCACACCGTAAACAAGTTTTCTTTTCTCTAGATTATCGAGCGTATTTTTGTGAGTATTTTGATATTTTGAGAGTTCTTTATTCAGGTCTGCAAGTTTCACAAGACTATATCCGAAATTCAAATGGAAGTACGGTTATTTTGAGGGTGTGGATGTTATTTTCTTCTCAAATGATATTATTTCTTCAATATCATTATCTTTGAAATATTGGTTGGAACTTTTATCAAATTTGGAACTTTTTCATGTATGGAGTTACTATTCTTGAGTTATTATTCACGAGTTATTATTCATGAGTTATTATTCACGAGTTACTTATTCACGAGTACTATTCACGTAAGCGTGAGGATGTTTTTTGGAATTTCTATCATTTGGTGTGAGTTACTATTCACGATACTAAGACTATTCACGATATATCGCTACACTATTCACAATATTTGACTATTCAATAGAAAAATGAAAATTTTTCTTTTCGTCTAAAATATCTATTCGAGACTAGCTTTTGATCAGATCCATGTTTTGATCATTCTTGAATTTTACACCACTATGATTATTTTTGAGGTATTTTTAAACATGGATAAAACAAAGTACTAATCCTTAATCCTTAATCCTTGTCATTTTGTTTCTTTGGATTCGCTTTAAAAATATTTTTCATCATCCTCGGCCTTAAATGATGATATTATTGAATATCTTTGGCTTTGTGGCAAAGATGAGATGAATGATTTGAAGAATATCTTTGGCCTGTAGTGCAAAGATGAGCAGTGTTGAGATGAACACGACCGATCGATTAATATCTTTGGCAGTAGTGCAAAGATGAACAGTGTTTAAATGAACATGATTAATCGATGAATATCTTTGGCCCGTAGTGCAAAGATGAATATTTGATTTCGGATGTATATTGATTGATGTTTACAGGATAAAAGATAGACGATGAACTTTTAAATTCATACATGTAAGATAGTAGTTTGCATTCTCTACTTAACTCTTCTAATGAATTATTATTTCACATGTAATATTGATTTAAAATTTGTTGTCTATTGTATTCTATTAGATTTTTTCCTGTTGAAGACTAACGATAATTTGTTGTATATTATCTTAGTCATAATATTCTTTCTTGAGCTAGTTGAGCTCACCCTTTTCCTTTTTGTTCTATTTTTCTCGTGAGGCGAGAATATAGCGAGAGTACGAAGCCTGGGGTATGGAATGAAGGTTCTAGAGAGAGTTGTTTAGTAGTCCTCACCATTTTTTAAAATAATGTATCAATAAATGTGATGAGGATCTATTTGAGTATAGATATTGTCTAGAAGATAATATTTGTATTCAAACTCATAGTTTTACTGTTGTAATAATAAAGTTGTAGTTGTTTCTGTACCATGTATTCTGGCGACTCAGAATGGGTGATGTATACCTATTTTGGGGCGCCACAGTTGGTATCGAGCTTAGGGATATGATCTCCAATGAGATCGGGGAATAGAACTAGGAGGGAAAGACGAGTAAATCCTTCGCTAGTGTGTCCTACCTAAGCTTTTTTTTTTTAGTTGGTCAAGATATAAGGATATTATGTGATATATTGATTTCTTAATTAACCCTTGTTTTATGGCAAGATTTAAGATGGCAAATGAAAATGTCAACAATGGAGTGAATGAGACCGTGGATATACCTCTAATCACCAACCGTGATAATGTAATATCAAGCGAAGAAGGAATTAGAGATATCCGTGTGGTGGGGAAGAATTAATAGTTGCACCTTTAGCTAGTCGCAGAGGTAGCAAAATTGAGAGTGAGGAAGAAGAGAACCCGAGGAGAATTTATTAGAAGAAATTTTGATCAAAATGTAGAACTACGAGATCGTATTCGTGAGCTAGAAGAAGAACAGTTGAAGAACTGCAAGCGGTCGTGGAACAAAGAGATACAACAATTCAAAATTGTGTTACCCGATATGTGATGCTCGAACAAAATCACGCTTTGGCAAGAGGGTAAGATATTAAAGTCGAATCGAGAATTCAAATATCAAGGATCATTGAAAGAAGAAACAACCGAACGAGTGAGAATGAAGGATGCGTGGGTAAAAGCCGCATTACATGTTGATATTGTAGAAGAAAGAGACGTCCGATCCAAAAGGTTAAAATAGATGATATACATTTCTCTTTTGGACAAAGAATCGAAGAACCCAACATCGAGTTTTAAATTACCCTGTACAAAGCGGTCAATCTCAATTCGATATGGATCGAAGATTGATGATTCAGATCATGAATCAGGAGTACGATGAAGCAGTTGAAGGTGGAATATGCCCTATAGAGAAGTCAATTCCAACGATAGTAATGACACCAAATGCTACCCTGCACAAGTCAAAGCCGTGTAGTTCAAATGGAGAGCGGTTGTCATGACTTCCAAACAAGTGAGAACCCGAACGAAGTTAGTATGGGTTAGTTAATTATAATTCTTGCGAAGTTTATACCTTATTAGATACCAGTGCTACCCATTCATTTATCTCTCCTGCATGTGTTCAACGTTTGAACTTGACTCGAGAAATTAGACTTTGACCTATCTCGTGTGGAAACTCCGTTAGAAGAAACTTTCATCACATCCACTGCTTATAAATTTTGTTTGATTCAAGTTGGCACCATTACCTTACACCGTTGACCTTATCTCTTTAAAGATACTTGCTTTTGATGTGATTTTAGGGATTGATTGGTTAACTACTCATCATGCCAAAATTGATTATTTTCGTAAGGTTGTTAGTTTTCATATTCCTAACCAACCCGTCAGATTTAATTCAAGCAACTAAACCATTAAAATCAATCATCGTCATATCTAATCATAAAGCTATTCGCTTATTGAAAAACGGATGTCAAGCTTTCTTAGCCCATGTGATGGATTTGAATAAAGACACGCCAAATTTGAATAATATTCTGTTGTTATTGACTTTCCGACGATTTCAAGAACTTCCTTTTCTACCCCGTAATGTGAAGTTGAATTCTTTATTGATCTTGAACCCGCACAAAGCCCATTTCTAAAACCCCATATCGAATGGCTCCTATTGAACTTGAGGAGTTAAAGGTCCAACTACGAGAATTGTTGGACATCGGTTTCATTCGGCCCTAAAGACATCTCCCTGGGGTGCTCCTGCTTTTATTTGTAAAGAAGAAAGACGGAGTATGCGACTTTGTATTGACTATCGGAATTGAACCATGTCACCATCAAGAATAGGTATCCCTCACCTCAGATTGATGACTTGTTTGACCCGATTCTGTAAAGGGCACAATTCTTTTCAAAATCGATCTTCGTTCGATATCATCAATTTGAAGATTAGAATCGAGGATATTCCAAAGAGCGCCTTTAGAACTCAGACGGGCATTATGAATTCTTAGTCATGTCTTTCGGATTGACTAATGCTCCTGCTGGCTTTCATGGATATGATGAACCGAGTATTCAAGGAATATTTGGATCGATTCGTTGTTGTCTTTATTGATGACATCCTTATATATTCCAAAAGTCGTGAAGATCATGAGCACCATTTCAAAGCCGGTACTCCAAAGGCTTCGTGAAAACAAACTATATGCCAAATTGAAGAAATGCGAGTTACGGCGAGGAAGTAGCATTCCTTGGGCACGTGGTGTCGAAACATGGAGTATCCGTGGACCGAACGAAGATTGAAGCAATACAAAGTTGGGAGCAACCAAGTCGGTGGATCAAGTCACGTAGCTTTTGGGCTTAGTTGGTTATTATCGGAGATTCGTGGAAGGGTTTTTCGAATCGCTACTCCATTAACTCAAATTTAACTCGAATAGGAAGGATACAAAATTCGTTTGGAGCGAAGAATGCGAGAAAAGTTTCCAAGAGCTTAAGAGGAGACTTATTTCTAAGACACTTTCTAACAATACCATCCGGTTCGGATGGATTTGTTATCTACAATGATGCTTGTGCAAAGGGTTAGAATGTGTGTTCTCATGCAACGTGGGAAAGTCATAGCGCTATGCCTCGCGACAACTTAAAGAGTATGAGAGGAATTATCCTACCATGATCTAGAGTTGGCGTGATCGTTGCTGCTGCTTAAAGATATGGAGGCACTATCTATATGGGGAGAAAGTGGAGATATATTCGCACCATAAAAGCCTTAAATATTTCTTCACTCAAAAAGAACTCAACATGCTAAGCAATGACGTTGGCTCTAACTATTGAAAGACTACGACCACACTATTCAATACCATCCCGAAAAGCGAACGTGGTAGCCGACGCGTTGAGTAGAAGATCATATATCACGAACGAAAGTGCGATGATGTCAAGTATACGCGACAGAGCCAACTTTAATAAAAAAGTTAAGGTTGCTTCAAGCCACCCACCCGAGCCTGTGATGCGTATGAAGAAGAAAGTACAAGAAGGAGCTATTCTTAAGCGAGAATTGATGAAGAAGGAATACTTTGAGTCCACTCTAGACTTTGTGTTCCTAACGACTCGATTTGAAGTACAAGATTATGATGGAGGCACACAATACACCATTTGCAATCCATCCCGGAAGTACTAAAATGTATCGTGATCTTGACATACATTTTGGTGGAACAATATGAAGAGAGAGATTACAAAGTTTATCTCAATGTGTTTAACTTGTAACGCGTGTAAAGGCGGAGCATCTAGTACCTAAGGGTCCGTTGCAACCACTTGAGATTCCGAATGGAAGTGGGAACACATTACCATGGATTTCGTTATGGGTCTTCCTACGGTTTCTCAAGGCATCAATGCTATTTGGGTTATTGTTGATAGATTAACCAAGTCGCTCATTTCTTGCCGACACGGAGACTTATTCCTTGAACGCCTTACTAGTATGTACGTAAATGAGATTGTGAGGTTGCATGGCATGCCTCAGTATCCATAGTTTCGGATCGTGACCCAAGATTCACTTCAAGATTTTGGGTTAGCTTGCAAAAAATCTATGGGCACGGATTTGCGATTTAGTTCTAAGCATACCATCCCCAAACGGACGGACAATCGATAGAGAGGACTATTCAAACTCTTGAAGATCTATTAAGACTCGTGTCCTAGACTTCAAGGCGGTTGGGATAAGTATTTACCATTGGTGGAATTCTCCTACAACAACAGCTTATCGCAAGTATAGGTGTGGCTCCATTCAAGCATTATATGGACGAAAATGTCGTTCTCCAATATGTTGGGATGAGGTGGGTGAAGCAACATTGTTGGGACCCGAAGTTAAGACGTATGACTCACCGAAAAGATCCAAATGATTCGACAACGATACAAACCAGCACAAGATCGACAAAAGAGTTATGCGGATCTTCATCGAAAAGGACGTGGAATTTAGTGTAGGGATCATGATTATCGCGAGTTGCTCCATGGAAGGGAGTTACAAGATTTGGGAAGAGAGGAAAGCTCAATCCACGATTTATTGGTCCATTTCAAATTCTTGACCGAAATAGAAATGTAGCCTATAGACTCGCGTTACCTCAAAGTATGTCTCGTGTTCATAATGTGTTTCACATATCGCATCTTCAGTAAATATGTGAAAGACCCGAACCACGTTATATAATTAGAACCGCACGAAATAGCCAAAGACTTAACGATGAGGAGGTACTGTCAAGATCTTGGATAGGAAGGAGCATGTCCTACGCCAAGAAAGATCATACCACAAGTTAAAGTTTTGTGGAGGAATCATGCTATAGAGGAAATGACCGGGAATTGGAAACGGAAATGAAAGCGAGGTATCCTCACCTTTTGAAACACTGTGTATCGTGACGTCAATTTCGAGGGACGAAATTTCATAAGGAGGGAAGTCATAAGACCCCAACTTATTATTAATGAAATTTAATTTTCTATTTATTATTTTGAAATAGTAGGGTTGATGTGATTAATGTGGATAGTTAGGGTAAAATACGCAAATATTTCAAAAATAAGCAAAGTGGTTATAAAATATTCATTGTTGTCGAGGAATATTCGTTTGGTCGTGGAATATTCAGATCTTGCTTGGGAATATTCGTAACGACATAGCAAGTGACCATGTGTGGGCCCCATAACTGAAAGCGATTGGATGAGGAAAACGACAAATATAAGTTGTTTAAAAATAACAGGCGTAGTTATTCAGATTATTATCTTGTTGGAATACCGGTGGTTAAAACACACTAATACGCCGTTGTTGAATAAGTAGCACGGTATTGCACCAATTATTGATTCTTACGTAAAGAAGGCACTACTCAATAATTGTTACGATAATTCTTCAAAAGATTTTATTTTATTGATTCAATAATTGTTGCGTTGATATTTTATATTGCTGTTGTTTCAATAATTGTCATTACACAGTATTTTCCATTATCGGAGCAATAATTCATATTATCTGAATAATATTATTAGAAAACATTATTGGCAATGTCTAGAAAGTTCATCTAAGGAGAGGTTTGGTCACCAATTGCTAGCGCAAGTAGAAGAAGAGATCCTTATTGGAAAGCCCCCTTTCACAGGAAGCACCTGGTTGTCAATATTGTGATTCTGTAATATTATTTGTGAATAATTAATTATTGATTCATATGATGAGGAAAATATTGATTTTATATGGATATAGATGGAGAAAAATTTTAAAATGACAATTGTTGAAAATTAATATTTTATCTTTTTCTGATAAAATAATTCATTTAAATATATTATTTTAATAATATATTGATGGTGATATTTTTACAATAAATTCATGGGTTATAAATAGATGAGTGGAAGAGAGAAGATAGAATTGGAATCATTTAATAATTGTAAATATTTTAATGTATATATATATATATATATATATACGTATTTGTGTGTGTGTATGGAAGAAGTGGTGGGGTAAGAGAAGAAAGTGGGGAAAGAGAGAGTTAGTGGAGAATTATGGGAAAGGAAGAAAGAGAAAGGAAGAGAAGGAAATTAGAAAACTTATCCATATGCCGATTTTGGTCATTTTTCGTTTGGAATTTGGAAAAATTTCTTCTCAGTAAAGTTGTAGAGAATTCGATTTCAAAGTAATGGACATAAAATTCAGATTTTTCTCGATAAACCGGTCTATTTTCTATGAATTGTTGAAGTTTTAGAATAAAATGATTTTTATTAAATTATGGGTGGGACCCACTTTTGTTTTACAACATGTGCTATGCCAATTTATTTAAAGATGGTGATGGCTTTCAAAGTTGGTTGGTGGCATGCGTAGAAGGTAAGAAATAATAATAATAATATTTTATTATTTAGTCTCTTCTGGCGTTCTAAAGATTTTTCCTATAAATAAGCGCTTAGGTTAGAATTGAAAATCACACCGTAAACAAGTTTTTTTTCTCTCTAGATTATCGAGCGTATTTTTGTGAGTATTTTGATATTTTGAGAGTTCTTTATTCAAGGTAAGTTTCACAAGACTATATCCCAAATTCAATCGGAAAGACGGTTATTTTGAGGTAAGTGGATGTTATTTTCTTCTCAAATGATATTATTTCTTCAATATCATTATCTTTGAAATATTGGTTGGAACTTTTATCAAATTTGGAACTTTTAGTATTTGGGTTACTTATTCATGAGTTCTTATTCACTTAATTACTATTCATGAGTTCTACTATTCACGAGTTCTTATTCACGAGTACTATTCATGAAGCGTGAGGATGTTTTTTTGGAATTTCTATCATTTGGTGTCGAGTTCTTATTCACGATATAAGACTATTCACGATATCTTACACTATTCACAAATACTAAGACTATTCAATAGAAAAATGAAAATTTTTCTTTTCGTCTAAAATATCTATTCGAGACTAGCTTTGATTGTATCCATGTTTTGATCATTCTTGAATTTTACACCACTATGATTATTTTTGAGGTATTTTTAAACATGGATAAAACAAAGTACTTAATCCTTAATCCTTAATCCTTGTCATTTTGTTTCACTTTGGATTCGTTTCTTTAAAAATATTTTCATCATCCTCGACCTTAAATGATGATATTATTGAATATCTTTGGCACCAGAAGTAAAAGATGAATGATTTCAGAAGAATATCTTTGGCTTTGTAGTGCAAAAGATGAGCAGTGTTGAGATGAACACGACCGATCGATTAATATCTTTGGCCCGTAGTGCAAAAGATGAGCAGTGTTTAAATGAATATGACTAATCGATGAATATCTTTGGCTCAGTAGTGCAAAGATGAATATTTGATTCCAGATGTATATTGATTGATGTTACAGGATAAAAGATGACGATGAACTTTTAAATTCATACATGAAGATAGTAGTTTGCATTCTCTACTTAACTCTTCTAATGAATTATTATTTCATTGCGAATATTGATTTAAAATTTGTTGTCTATTGTATTCTATTAGATTTTTCCTGTTGAAGACTAACGATAATTTGTTGTATATTATCTTAGTCATAATATTTTATCGAGCTAGTTGAGCTCACCCTTTTCCTTTTTGTTCCATTTTTTCTCAGGAGGCGAGAATATAGCGAAGATTTAGCCTGGGTATGGAATGAAGGTTCTGTAGAGAGTTGTTTAGTAGTCCTCACCATTTTTGTAAAATAATGTATCAATAAATGTGATGAGGATCTATTTGAGTATAGATATTATCAGAAGATAATATTTGTATTCAAACTCACAGCTTTCATTGTAATAATAATAAAGTTGTAGTTGTTTTTGTGTACCATGTATTCGGCGACTCAGAATGGGTGATGTATACCTATTTTGGGGGCGTCACACCAAAAGCGAGAATCGGCGATGTGAGAAAAGCTCAAATCTTTGATTTATTAGTCCATTTGAAATCCTCGATCGAATAGGAACTGTAGCCTATAGACTCGTTTTACCGCCAAGTATGACGCGTGTTCATAATATTTTTCACGTATCGATGTTACATTTTAAACAACTTTTGCAACAAAAATACTCTTTCTCCTCATATACTCATATATCCCACATTCATTGTAAAAATATCATCATTATTATATTATAATAATATAATAAAATATTATTTTATCAGAAAAGATAAAATATCAATTTTCAACAATTGTCACTTTAAAAATTTTCTCCATCTATATCCACATAAAATCAATATTTTCTTTATCATATAAATCAATAATTAATTACACAAATAATATTACAGAATCACAGTACTGGCAACCAGGCCGTTCCCACGAAAGAGGGGGCTTTCCAATAAGGATCTCTCCTTACTGGCGCGCAATTAGGTGACCAAACCTCTCCTTAGACAGAACTCTTTAGACATTGCCTGTAAGACCCCAAATTATTAATAAATAAAATTTATTTTCCTCTATTTATTATTTTGAAATAGTAAGGGTTGATTTGATTAATGTGGATAGTTATGGGTAAAATACGCAAATATTTCGAATAAGCAGTGGTTATAAAATATTCATTATTGTTTGGGGAATATTCGTTTGGTCGTGGAATATTCGTCATCGTTTGGGAATATTAAATGCGACGGTAGCATAGATCTTTTGTGGGCCCCATAACAGACAAAATGATTGGATGAAGAAAACGACAAATATAAGTTGTATAAATAATAAATATTGTTGAAATACCGTGGTTACTAATAGCGGTTATCTTGTTGACAATAATATTACTAATTATTAATTCTTACGTAAGAAAACACAATAATTGTTACTCGCTCAATTGGTATTTTATTTTATTGATTCAATAATTATTATTGATATTTTGATTTTATGTTGGATATAAATGTCATTACAAAATTTTCCATTAATGGAGAATAATTCATATTATCTGAATAATATTATTGGATAACAAATGTTAGAAATTAAGATTTCACCTAATCAATACAAGAAGTGAGAGATCCTTTCGAAAGCCCTCTTCACGAACTACCGATAAAGATTATGATTCGTAATATTATTTATGAATATAATTATTGATTTTATGATGAGGAAAATATTGATTTTATGTGGATATAGATGGAAAATTTTTAATGTGACAATTGTTTAAAATTAATATTTTATCTTTTTCTGATAAAATAATTCATTTAAATATATTATTTTAATAATATATTAACGGTGATATTTTTATAATGAATGTGGGATATATGAGTATATGAGGAGGAAAAGTATTTTTGTGGCATTAAATATTTAACACATATTTTGTGTGTTGGTGGACACAATTATTGACCGAAATTTGATTATAGCCTGTAAAATCGCCCGTTTATGGATTTCATTCAATTTCTGTTTGGAATTTGGAAAAGCTTTCTTCTGGAAAGTTGTAGAGAATTGAATTTCCTATAAAAAGTCACGAGATTCGAATTTTCTGATAAAATGGCTATTTATTATGAATTATTTAAGTTCCGAAGTTCCGAAATAATTAATTTTTGAAAGTTTTAATTATTTTTATTTACAAAAACGTGTTTTTCATTTTGTTTACCTCATTTAACATGTGATAGGGGTTGAGTTCAGATGGTAAAAGCATGCGTATGAAGTTTTGGAAAAAATATATTAATATTTAATAAATTTTCTACTTTGGTGTTCTAAGCATTTTCCTATAAATTGGGTGCTTAGGTTAGAATTGAAAATCACATCAGAAACTAAAGTTTTCTCTCTCTATATTATCGAGCGTATTCTTGTGAGTATTTTGAGTATATTTTGAGTATTGCTATACGGTGCAAGTTCAAGTTATATAGCCTATATCCGGTGTTTCAGCTAGAAGTACTGATCTTTCGAGGTAAGGGATGTTATTTTATTCAAAAATGATATTATTTCTTCAATATCATTATGCCAAAATATTGGTTAGAAATTTTTATCAAATTTGGAACTTTTTCATGTATGGGGTTACTATTCATGAGTTCTTATTCACGAGTTACTATTCATGAGTTACTATTCACGAGTTCTTATTCACGAGTACTATTCACGAAGCGTGAAGATGTTTTTTGTGAAATTTCTATCTTTTGGTGTTGAGTTACTTATTCACATATATGGCACTATTCACGATACAACACTATTCACGAATACTGCCTTTATTCAATAGAAAAATGAAATTTCTTTTTTTGTCCAAAATATCTATTCGGATACTAGCTTTGATTGTATCCATGTTTTGATCATTCTTGAATTTTACTCCACTTTGATTACTTATGAAGTATTTTTGAACTTGGATTGTTTAAAATATGAATCCTTAATAATTGTTCTTTTGTTTCACCGGATTCGTTTCCTTTAAAATATTTTTCATCATCCTCGGTCTAAATGATGATATTATTGAATATCTTTGGCACCGTAGTGCAAAGATGGTGATTTCTTAATGAATCTCTTTGGCCCGTAGTGCAAAGATGAACAGTGTTGAGATGAACATGACCGATCGATTAATATCTTTGGCCGTAGTGCAAAGATGAGCAGTGTTTAGATAAACATGATTAATCGATGAATATCTTTTTAGCATGTAGTGCAAAGATGAATATTTGATTCGAGATATATATTGATTGATGTTACGAGGATAAAATATCGACGATGAACTTTTAAATCTATATAGAAGATAGTAGTTTGCATTCTCTACTTAACTCTTCTAATGAATTATTATTTTCATTGCTGAAGATTGATTTAAAACTGGTTGTCTATTGTATTCTATTAGATTTTTCCCTGTTGGAGATTAACGATAATTTGTTGTATATTATCTTAGTCATAATGTTCTTTCTTGAGCTAGTTGAGCTCACCCTTTTCCTTGTTGTTCCATTTTTTCTTCTCGGGAGGCAAGAATGTAAAGAAATACTTAGTCTGGGGTATGGAATGATGGTTATAGAGAGAGTTGTTTAGTAGTCCTCACCATTTTTGTAAAATAATGTATAAATAATTGTGATGAGGATTTATTTGGGTATGTATATTGTCTAGAAGACAATAATTGTATTTAAACTCACAGTATATATGTTGTCGTATTTTGCACGACAAATGTATTAATAAAGTTGTAGTTATTTCTGTACCATGTATTTGGCGACTTAGAATGGGTTGGATGGAATGGACCTATTTTGGGGGCATCACAGTTGGTATCAGACCTTAGGGATATGATCTCTGGCGGAGATCAGGGAATAGAACTAGGAGGGGAGAGACGAGTAAATCCTTTGCTAGTGTGTCTTACCTAAGCTTATTTGTTAGTTGGTCAGTATATAGGGATATTATGTGATATATTGATTTCCTTAATTAACCCTTGTTTTATGACGGTGATTTGAGAATGTCGATCGAGAATATTAACAAGTGGAGTAAATGAGACCGTGGAGATGCATGTACTTACCAACGAGGAGAACGCGTAACAGTCGGGCAATGTACCTCCCGTGAATAACACCAACGAGAAGAGATGATGAGCGAGGGATGTTTAGAAGCTTTTTGCAGATTCATGCAAAATCGCACGAGGAGACTCGTGTTCAAAATACAGAGGAAATGATAGCAATTCACGGGTGGTCACAAATGCCAAGCGATTCAAAGAGTTGGGACCACGCAGTGCGGGAAAGCCGGATCCGATTAAAGGCGAGACGTGGGTCAAACAAATTACCAAGATATTCGATGTCTTGATGCACGGAGGAACGAAAGTTCCATTCGCTACTTTTATGTTCCAAACGAGGCAGACATCGGTGGGAATCGTGAAGCGTACCCATCCAAATTGCACTCAAAGATCGTGGGAGACGTTTCAAAAAGCAGTTCAATGACAATTACTTCCACGAAAGTATTCATCATATGAAGGAAGTGGAGTTTATTAGATCGAGCAGAATAACATGGCGGTGTCCCAAAGACGAGGCGAAGTTCGCAGAGTTATCCGAGTTTGCACCTCATTTGGTGGAGAATGAGGAACGTATGACGCAGATGTTTCGAGAGGTTTGAAACCCGCAGATACGCCGATATCTCATTTCTTATAAATTTTCTCTCTATTCAGATGTTGTCAATAGGGCTCAGCTGTTAAAGCTAAATAACGAGTACGTTCAACCGAGGGACCATAACCAGGATCATATCGAAGATAGCAGTCATCAGAATAACGATAACCAGCGGAGAAAAAAGAATACGGACAAAAGCGGTAACCACTCTGGTGGTAATCGTGGCCATGAAAATAGAAGAAGCGAGTCGGGAGGAGATTTTAAAAATAGGAGATTCAACAACGACCATGTGAAGACGTCAACACCTGCAGCAACTGGTTCCAAAGGAGGAGAAAGACCACCGGTCGTATGTTACAAATGCGGGAAAGAGGGATATATCAGCCCAAAATGCCCACAACAGTTTAAGGTATGCTATAATTGTGGAAAAGAAGGACATATCGCTCGAGATTGTAAGATATAGAAACCCAGATCCAATGGAATGGTGACTCAAAAGGATATCCCGAGAAAAGTCAAAGTCAACGATTCTCGGAAGAGCGTTTGTCGTGATGGGGTCAAAATGCGAGGAACCCGAACGAAGTTAAGACGGGTTAGGTAATTATAAATTCTTCTTGAAGTTTATACCTTACTAGATAGCGGTTCTACCCATTCTTTTATCTCTTTGCTTGCGCCAACGTTTGAACTTGACTATGGAGAAATTAGACTTTGACCTATTTATGGAGACTCTCAGTTAGAGAAACTTTTATTACATCCGTTGTATAGAAATCTTGCTTGATTCAGTTGGCACTATCACATTACCGTTAACCTTATTTCTATAGAGATATTTGCTTTTGATGTGATTTTAAGGTTAACTACTCATCATGCCGAAATTGATTACTTTCGTAAGGTTGTTAGTTTTCATATTCCTAAGCAACCTGTTATTCGAATTCAAGCAATCAAACCATTGTAGTCAAACATTTTCATATCAAGTCATGAAGTCATTCATTTATTATGGATGTCAAGTTTTCTTAGTCCATGTTATGGATTTGAATAAAGACACGTCAGATTTGAATAATATTCTTGTTGTTATTAATTTTTCCTGACGTATTTCCTGAAGAATTCCTTGGCTTACTCCCAAAGCATGATATTAAATTTTGTATCGACTTTGAACCCGGTACAAAACTCATTTCTAAAATCTCATATCGAATGGCTCCTATTGAACTTTAGGAGTTAAAAATTCAACTATAGAATTTGGTACCTGAGCCTTTATCTGGTGACTTCCTTTGTGGAATGCACCAAAGCGAGACTCTCGTAGGGACACCATATTCGATGCGATAGTAAACCGATAGGTGTCATTGTAACGTCTTATCCAAGGTTGGGATATGAGTCACAGTTGAGAACAAACTAAATTCGATGAATCGAAATACGTTGCTTTCTGAAGGCTTAGTTGGTTATTATCGGAGATTCGTTGAAGGATATTCTCGAATCGCTATTCCATTGCTTATGGTGACTCGTAGAGATACAAAATTCGAATGGAGCAAGGAATGTGGGAAGAGCTTCAAGAACTCAAGAGGAGACTCATTTCAAAGACATGTTACGACCATGCCATCCCGGAAAAGCGAACGTGGTAGCCGACGTATTGAGTAGAAGATCGTATCTGAAATACGAGTACGATATTGTCAAAGACTCATTTCAGTATAATTTACAAATAATAGAGATGGAGATGAAAACTCTAGGTACCTACGTGATGATATACGAGTATAATCGACTTTAATCGATAAAGTTAAAGCTGTTCAAGCTACACACCGGAGCTGATGAATTTGAAGAAGGAGGTGCAAGAAGATGTTATTTCAAAAGCGAGAATCGGTGAGGTGAGGAAAGCTCAAACCTTCGATTTATTAATCCATTTGAAATTCTCGATCGAATAGAAATTGTGGCCTATAGACTCGTTTTACCGCCAAGTATGACGCGTGTTCATAACGTTTTACACGTATCGATGTTACGTAAATATGTGGACGACCCGAACCACATCATTGAGTTAGAACCGGACGAGATAGCCAAAGACTTAACGTACGAGGAGGTACCTGTCAAGATCTTGGATAGGAAAGAACATATCCTATGTACCGAGGTTATACCACAAGTTAAAGTTTTATGGAGAAACCATGCTATTGAGGTAATGACCTGGGAGTTGGAAATGAAAATGAAAGCGAGGTATTCTCATCTTTTCGAAACACCAGGTACGTACGCCAATTTCGAGGATTTAAATTTCATAAGGAGGGAGGTTGTAAGACCCCAAATTATTAATAAATAAAATTTATTTTCCTCTATTTATTATTTTGAAATAGTAAGGGTTGATTTGATTAATGTGAATAGTTATGGGTAAAATACATAAATATTTCGAATAAGCAAGTGGTTATAACATATTCATTATTATTTCGGGAATATTCGTTTGGTCGTGGAATATTAAGATGTTCGGGGAATATTAAATGCACGACGGTAGCGATCTTTTTGTGGGCCCCATAACGGAAAGCGATTGGATGAAGAAAAAACGACAAATATAAGTTGTTTATAAATAACGGCGTAGTTATTACTGATTATCTTGTTGGAATACCCGGTGGTTAAAACACACTTGTCTGGCGTTGTTGAGCGTAGCACGGTATTGCACCAATTATTAATTCTTACGTAAGAAGGCACTACTCAATAATTGTTACGATAATTACTGCTCGGTATTTTATTTTATTGATTCAATAATTCTTTGCATTGATATTTTATATTACTATTGTTTCAATAAATTGTCATTAATAAAGTATTTTCCATTATCAGACAATAATTCATATTATCTGAATAATATTATTGGATAACATTATTGGCAATGTCTAGAAAGTTACATCTAAGGATAGGTTTGGTCACCTAATCATTGCCAAGAAGAAGAGAGATCCTTATTGGAAAGCCCTCTTCTCACAGGAGCGGCACAGGTTGCGATCTTTGTGATTCTGTAATATTATTTGTGAATAATTAATTATTGAATTATATGATGAGGAAAATATTGATTTTATGGAGATATAGATGGAGAAAATTTTTAATGTGACAATTGTTGAAAATTAATATTTTATCTTTTTCTCGATAAAATAATTCGTTTAAATATATTATTTTAATAATATATTAACGGTTATATTTTTATAATGAATATGGGATATATGAGTATATGAGGAGGAAGAGTATTTTTGTGGCATTAAATGTTTAACACATATTTTGTGTGTTGGTGGACACAATTATCGATAGAAATTTGATTAGCTTTGTAAAATCGCTTCGTTTATGGATTTTGATTCGATTTACATTTGAATTTGGAAAAACTTTCTTCTGGAAAGTTGTAGAGAATTGAATTTCCAATAAAAAGTCTCGAGATTCGAATTTTCTAATAAAAGTGCTATTTATTATGAATTATTGAAGTTCCGAAGTTCTGAAATAATTAATTTTTGAAAGTTTTAATTATTTTTATTTACAAAAACGTGTTTTTCATTTTGTTTCCATCATTTAACATGTGATTGGGGATGAGTTCAGATGGTAAAAGCATGCGTATGAAGTTTTGGAAAAAATATAATAATATTTAATAAATTTTCTACTTTAGTGTTCTAAGCATTTTCCTATAAATAGGGTGCTTAGGTTTGAATTGAAAATCACATCGAAATCAAGTTTTCTCTCTATATTATCGAGCGTATTCTTGTGAGTATTTTGAGTATATTTTGAGTATTGCTATACGGTGAAAGTTCAAGTCATAGCCTATATCCGGTGTTTCAGCTAGAAGTACTGATCTTTCGAGGTAAGAGATGTTATTTTATTCGAAAATGATATTATTTCTTCAATATCATTATGCCGAAATATTGGTTGGAAATTTTTATCAAATTTGGAATTTTTTCATGTCGTATAGGGTTACTTATTCATGAGTTCTTATTCATGAGTTCTTATTCATTTAGTACTATTCATTTAAGCGTGAAGATGTTTTTTTGTGAAATTTCTATCTTTTGGTGTTGAGTTACTATTCACGATATCTGCCTTTATTCACGATATCGACCTTTATTCACAAATACGGCAAGACTATTCATAGAAAAATGAAATTTCTTCTTTTGTCCAAAATATCTATTCGGATACTAGCTTTGATTGTATCCATGTTTTGATCATTCTTGAATTTTACTCCACTCGATTACTTATGAAGTATTTTGAACTTGGATTGTTTAAAATACGAATCCTTAATAATTGTTCTTTTGTTTCATGGATTCGTTTCCTTTAAAATATTTTTCATCATCCTCGGTCCTAAATGATGATATTACTTGAATATCTTTGGTTTGTAGTGCTAAAAGATGAATGATTTCTTGATGAATATCTTTGGCCCGTAGTGCAAAAGATGAAGCAGTGTTGAGATGAACACGACCGATCGATTAATATCTTTGGCCCAGAGTGCAAAGATGAACAGTGTTTAGATGAATATGAATTAATCGATGAATATCTTTGGCTCTGTAGTGCAAAAGATGAATATTTGATTCGGATATATATTGATTGATGTTACAAGGATAAAATATCGACGATGAACTTTTAAATTCATATATAAGAGATAGTAGTTTGCATTCTCTACTTAACTCTTCTAATGAATTATTATTTTCATTGCGAAGATTGATTTAAAACTGGTTGTCTATTGTATTCTATTAGATTTTTCCCTGTTGGAGACTAACGATAATTTGATGTATATTATCTTAGTCATAATGTTCTTTACTGGGCTAGTTGAGCTCACCATTTTCCTTGTTGTTCTATTTTTCTTTCTGGGAGGCGAGAATGTATGCGAGTCTTAGTCGGGATATGGAATGATGGTTATAGAGAGAGTTGTTGTTTAGTAGTCCTCACCATTTTGTAAAATAATATATAAATAATTGTGATGAGGATTTATTTGGGTATGTATATTATCTAGAAGACAATAATTGTATTTAAACTCAAGATATATATGTTTGTCGTATTTTGCACGATAAATGTATTAATAAAGTTGTAGTTATTTCTGTACCATGTATTTGGCGACTCAGAATGGGTTGGATGGAATGGACCTATTTTGGGGGCGTCACATTGCCAATAATTGTGACGCCCCCAATATTAGGTATACGTCACCCATCTTGGGTCGCCACTTACATGGTACATAAATTCAAATACAACTTAATAATACAACCGTCGTGTACAATACGACAAAACATAAGTCGTGAGTTTTAATACAATTATTGTCGCTCTGCACAATATTCAAACTCAAATTCAATATTATTACATTTATTTTCCACTATTTCACCGAATAGTGAGGACTACTAATACTATCATCATCTAAAATCCACCCGTTCCCGACTAGTCCTCGCTACGTTCTCATTTCGAATAATAAAGACTTTAATCAGTCCTAGGAGTAGAACGCATGCATGCGAGGATATTCCAATGTAATTATAAAGGCGGAATCAGTCCCAGCGTAGAACGCATGCATGTGATATTCCAATGTAATATTAAAGACTTTGAACCAGTCCCCCGTGAAACGCATGAATATGATATTCCAACAAAATGATAAAGAATGGAACAATGAGAAGAATTTCACCAAGTATAGGGTAGGCAGCATGATACAAAAGTTATTCCAATGTAATAATAAGAATGGAATAATGAAGTTCTCTTCATAGATAAGAAAGAAATAATACTCCCTACCTTGGAAAAAGCGGATCTTTGGAATAGTGAGGTAAGACACTTCTCTTCTTCTTTTTCTCTATAATTTCTCTCTATAATAATCGCTCTAAAACTTTTATGAATTGGTGAGAAATGAAGGAAGAATGAGCTTCTATTTATAAAAAAATATAGTTTCGATAATTACACGTTTTGGGGCTTGAAAAATTACAGTACAATACCTCCAACTTTTCTTTCATTTATAATTTAGTCCTGCAAGTATTATCAATCTTGCACCAACTCCCTTAATAGTAAATAATGTGAATCAATAGTTCAATTATGTGAATCAATAGTATAATTATGTGAAAAATACTAATTTCAGAATAGTACCTCCATCTATACCTCCATTTTTAATTTAGTCATGCAAGTATTATCAATCTTGCACCAACTCCCCTAATAGTAACAAGAATGTGAAACAATAGTATACACATGTGAACAAATAGTTATAATCATGTGAAATAATAGCAATCAATTGCTCATTTATCCGGTTAAATACCTGATTGGTCAATATAACCTCCAGACATCAATTATTATCGAAATAATTGTCGATTTTCACTAACACAAATAATTCCAACATAATGAAACCATTTTTATCAAAAATTTAAATTTTGAAATTTCGAATTTTGACTTTTTCAGAAAAAGTCAACTGTTGACTTTTTGACCAAATAGTGAATCCCAGAAAATTTTATGTTTATAGACTATTTTTACTAATTTTGTCATTCCGGACTCAAATATCACGTCCGCGTCTCCAAATTCAACTACGAACAACATTCATTATTAATATTATAACTCACAATATTTAACAAAATAGGCCGTTCCCAGGAAAGAGAAGGCTTTCCAATAAGGATTTCTCCCTATTGGCGCGCAATTAGGTGACCAAACCTCTCTTTGACAGAACTTCTAGACATTTTAAATATTGCAATTTATAAACGGGCGATTTTAAAAGCTATAATCAAATTTCAGTCAAGAAACGGGGTCTACCGACACACAAAACATGTGTTAATCATTTAATGCAACAAAAATACTCTTCCTCCTCATATACTCATATATCCCACATTCATTGTAAAAATATCACCATTATTATATTATAATAATATAATAAAATATTATTTTATCGAGAAAAGATAAAATATCAATTTTTAACAATTGTCACTTTAAAATTTTTTCCATCTATATCCACATAAAATCAATATTTTCCTCATCATATAAATCAATTATTAATTATTCATAAATAATATTACTGAATCACAATAATGGCAAACTGCATACGGTTCAGAGAAGAGGGCTTTCCAATAAGAATTTCTCCTTCATGGCGCACGAAAGGTGACCAAACCTCTCCTGTGATGTAACTTTCTAGACATTGCCAATAATGTTATCTAATAATATTATTCAGATAATATGAATTATTGCTTCGATAATGGAAAATATTGTGTAGTGACAATTATTAAAACAACAAAGAATATAAAATATCAACGCAACAATTATTGAATCAATAAAATATTGAAAGTAATTATCATGTAACAATTATTGAGTAGTGCCTTCTTACGTAAGAATCAATAATTGGTGCAATACCGGTGTCATCTTGTCTGCAACAACGCTGCAGACATCGTATTTTAACCACCGAGGGTATTCAAACAAAGATTAATCAGTAATAACTACGACATTATTTGTAAACAACTTATACTTGTCGTTTTCTTCATCCAATCGATTTCAGTTATGGGGCCCATAAAGGTCGCACTGTCGTCGTATTAATATTCCCGACTGGGAAGAATATTCCACCACCAAACGAATATTCAAACAACAATGAATATTTTATAACCCTTGCGTATTTTGAAAAAATTTACATATATCACCCTTAACTTTAAACTTTTATCAATTTAACGATTTACTGAATAGTAATTATAAAAAAATTGAATACTTTTATTTCATAAAATTGAGGGGTCTTACAATCTCCTCCTTATGAAATTTTCCCCAGAAATTTACGTGCACTGTATTTCAAAGAGTTAAGAATACCTTTCTTCCTTTTCAGATTCCATCTTCCATGTCATCATGATTTCTCCATTGCTCATCTCCTGTATTTTAGATATCATTCTAGAATACAGCTTCAAAACAAAGGTTAATTCACATATCACAATTTGTCAACTTAAGTAAGAAAATTCAGCTTAGGTAGGACACATAATAGAGAAGGATATTACTCATCTCTCCCTTCCTAGTTCTAATCCCGGATCTCCACCAGAGACCATATCCCTAAGCTCTGATACCAACTGTGACGACCCCAAAATAGGTCCATTCCATCCAACCCATTCTGAGTCGCCAAATACATGTTACAGAAAACAACTTCAACTTTATTACAATAATTATCGTGCAAAATACAACAACACTTAAACTGTGAGTTTAAATACAAATATATATACCAACTGTGACTCATGTCCCAACCGTGGACAACACCTCATAATGACACCTTACATAAAGGTATAGTCGAAAACTGTTTTAGAAATTAAAATCTTTGGGAAGTGCTCAAGGAAACCTTCGTACATGGGAGGCCATGCGTCTAGGTTATTATAGATATCATATGCCCACAAAATTATCCTTGGTCAATCTAATAGACCCTCTAAAAGAAAAACGAGAAGATTACTATCATATTCTTCCCAATGGTGTGTCTTCTCTTGACATATCATTATCTCCACCGTCTCTAATTGAGAATTATACTTCAACCAAACTCCAAGATTATATAGTAAAGTGCTCAGATATATATCTAAGCAAGTGGATGAGCACAACCCTGTCTTATGATGACACGAGGTGGTATGTCATTAGACATCTTGTATGATAGTGGCAAAACACCCTTCCAACGTTGGGTTCGCCTCACCCTAATTGATTCACCAAATATAACAACTAAATGATGACCACCGTTTTATTCCCCTGTTATCCCCCGCTCGACCCAGCTACACTCGTATTACCTTAAAGGAATTGTGAAGCAAAAGGGTGAGCACAACTAGCTCAGTAAAGAATATTATGACTAAAGATAATTAAATTATCAATAGCCTTCAACAGTAATAAATCAGAGATTTAGAACATATGGTAGATGATAAAACTTTTCAACCATAGTTGCAGCGGAACGAGCAATTCATTAGAAGATTCAAATAGACCATAAAATCTATTATCTTCTCCATGTTAAAAGTCCATCAACAATGTTTTATCCCTGTAACATTAATCAACAATTCCTGTCCACAATCACATGTATAACTCATAATCATAATTGTAGTTCTAAATTCCTTTCCTCATCCAGGACAAAGTTAATTTTCATCACCTGAAACATCGAAGATCATGGTTATACCAAATCACAGTTCGTGTTCATAATCCTACTAATAAATTCATCTTTGCACTACGGGCCAAAGATATTCATCAACAAGTCATCTTTGCACTACAGGCCAAAGATATTCAACAACATGTCATCTTTACACTACAGGCCAAAGATATTCATCAACAATTAATCTTTGCACTACAGGCCAAAGATATTCATCAACAATTAATCTTTGCACTACAGGCCAAAGATATTCCTCAATAGTTCATATTTGCACCACAGCCAAATATATTAATATCTCAAAGAAATATATAATCATTTTAATTTATATAAACAATAATTATAACCATGTTGATCAATTCACCTTTCGCACTTAAGCTAAAGATATTCAATTATAAATTCAATGGTCATGATCATACCAAACCACAATTCAACTTTTCACTACTGGACAAAGAGAACCCTAGTCATGATCATACCAATAATCTACCCATCTTTACACTCTAGTGAAAGAGAATTTCAACATCAGGATTATAAAAATGTTATATATGATAATAAAATCAATATAATCAATACATAGTTTTAATCTCCAGAGTAATATTCATAAATCAACTATAATTTGGTTAAAAAAAGAAACAATTTTGTAGTGAATAGTACCCGTAAATAGTAACTCGTGAATAGTAACTCGTGAATATTAACCCATCGTGAATAGTAACTCGTGAATAGTAAATCGTAAGTAGTAATTCGTGAATAGTAACTCGCGAATAGTAACTCATGAATAGTAACCCGTGAATAGTAACCCCGACATGAAAAAGTTCCAAATTTGATAAAAATTCAAACCAATATTTCGGCATAATGATATTGAAGAAATAATATCATTTATGCAGAAAATAATCTCCCTTACTATCCCTTACCTCAAAAGTTAACGAAGATTGACTAGAATAACTTATTTGAATCTAACTTGCACCAGATAACAACATTCAAGATATCAAAATACTCACAAGAATACACTCGATAATATAGAGAGAGAAATAGAGAGAAAATTTCAGTTTCTGGTGTGTTTTTCAATTCTAACTTAAGCACCCTATTTATAAGAAAATGCTTAGAACACCAAAGTAGAAAATTTAATATAATATTAATATATATATCAAAATTTCCTACACACACAAATCTGGTCCAAACTTCAGCCACACATGTTCCAAAAACAATAAAAACGTTTTTCTTAATAAAAATAATTAAAACTTCCAAAAATTAATTATTTCGGAACTTCAGAACTTTAATAATTCATAATAAATAGCTCTTTCATCAGAAAATTCGAATCTTGCGACTTTTTATAGGAAATTCAATTCTCTACAACTTTACAGAAGAAAGTTTTACCAAATTCCAAACAGAAATTGACCGAAATCCACAAACGGACGATTTTACAGGCTATAATCAAATTTCAGTCAAGAAATGGGGTCTACCGACACACAAAACATGTGTTAATCATTTAATGCAACAAAAATACTATTCCTCCTCATATACTCATATATCCCACATTCATTGTAAAAATATCACCATTATTATATTATAATAATATAATAAAATATTATTTTATCAGAAAAGATAAAATATCGATTTTTAACAATTGTCACTTTAAAAATTTTCTCCATCTATATCCACATAAAATCAATATTTTTCTCATCATATAAATCAATAATTAATTATTCATAAATAATATTACGTAATCACAATAATGACAACCGCATAACAATTCACAGGAAAGAAGGGGTTTTCAATAAGAATTTCTCCTTCTTCAAGCACAATTAGGTGACCAAACCTCTCCTTAGTCGTAATTTTCTAGACATTGCCAATAATGTTATCTAATAATATTATTCAGATAATATGAATTATTGCTTCGATAATGGAAAATAATTGCAGTAGTGACAATTATTAAAACAACGAAGAATATAAAATATCAACGCAAAGAATTATTGAATCAATAAAATAATTGAATAAAGTAATTCTCGTAAAAATTATTGAGTAGTGCATTCTTACATAAGAATCAATAATTGGTGCAATACTGGTATGCTTCTTCGCGCAACAACGCCAGACATCGTATTTTAACCACCGGGTATTCCAACAAGATAATCTGTGAATAACTACGCCGTTATTTGTAAACAACTTATACTTGTTGTTTTTTCATCCAATCGCTTTCAGTTATGGGCCCATAAAGGTCAAGGCATCATATTTATGAATATTCCCAACGGAAGAATAGTCCACAACCAAACGAATATTCCCCGACAACAATGAATATTTTATAACCACTTGCGTATTTTGAAAATATTTACATATATCACCCTTAACTTTAAACTTTTATCAATTTAACGATTTACTGAATAGTAATTATAAGAAAATTGAATACTTTTATTTCATAAAATTCGGGGTCTTACAATAATGTGTTCCCACTTCCATTCTGGAATTTCAAGTGGTTGCAATAGACCTTTTGGTACTTGATGCTCTGCCTTAACTCGTTGACAAGCTAAACACCTTGAGATAAATTCTGCTATCTCTCTCTTTATATTGCTTCACCAAAATGTATGTCGAAGATCACGATACATTTTGGTACTCCTAGGATGGTTTGCAAACGGTGTATTGTACGCCTCCATCATGATTTTATACTTTAAATCAGGGTTGTTAGGAACACAAAGTCTGGAGTTGACTCGAAGTATTCCTTCCTCATCTATTCTTGCTTCCTAAGATAAGACATTCTTGCACTTTCTTCCTCATACGCAATAGCCCTTAGGATCTCGTAACTTGAGCAACTTTAACTTTATCAATTAAAGTCGGTTCTACTCGTATATTCTCCATCATAACATGGGTCCCTGGAGTCTTTAACTCTATCTCCATCCTTTGCAAGTCACACAAAATAGGCTTTTGTGTTGTGAATATTGCTCGCGTACCCGCATATGATCTTCTACTCAATGCGTCAGCTACCACGTTCGCTTTTCCAGGATGATATTGGATGGTATGATCATAATCTTTCAACAGTTTAAGTCAACGTCGTTGTCGCATGTTGAGTTCTTTTTGAGTGAAGAAATATTTGAGGCTTTTATGATCCGTAAAGATCTCCACTTTCTCTCCATACAAGTAATGCCTCCAAATTTTAAGTGAGAAGACAACAGCTGCCAACTCTAGATCATGAGTAGGATAATTCCTCTCATATTCTTTAAGTTGTCTTGAGGCATAGGCTATGACTTTCCCATGTTGCATGAGAACACATCCTAACCCTTTGCCCGAAGCATCACTGTAGATGACAAATCCCTCCGAACCAGATGGGATTGTCAGAACATGTGCTGAAATGAGTCTCCTTTTGAGTTCTTGAAAACTCTTCTCATATTCTTCGCTCCAACCGAACTTTGTATCTTTCCGAGTCAGCTGAGTGAATGGAGTAGCGATTCGAGAAAATTCTTCCACGAATCTCTGATAATAACTAGTTAATCCGAGAAAGCTACGTACTTCGGTCACTGATTTAGGTTGCTCCCAACTTTGAATAGCTTCAATCTTTGCTGGGTCAACAGATATTCCATGACTTGATACCACATGCCCAAGGAATGCTACTTCCTCAAGCCAGAACTCGCATTTCTTTAACTTGGCATAAAGCTTATATTCACAAAGCTTTTGGAGTATCAGCCTCAAGTGTTGCTCATGATCTTCATGGCTTTTGGAATAAATAAGGATGTCATCAATAAAGACGACCACAAACTGATCCAAATATTCCTTGAATACTCGATTCATCATATCCATGAAGGCAGCAGGAGCATTTTTTTTTATATAAATATTATTTTTGAATATTATGGAATAAATTTGATATAATGTTATAGTTGTGGGTAATATTTATAAATTTTGCAAAGTAAGCAAGTTATTATAAAATATTCGTTTGGTCGGAGAATATTCTTTTTGTCGGGGAATATTCGTACGACGGCTCAATCATTGATGGACCCAACAACGGAAGTATTGTCGTAGTTAGAAAACGACAAAATTATTTTTCTATAAAAAATAGCGGCAGAGGTGTTACCAAAAAACTGTTGAACTACCCGGTAGTAAAAGTAAAAATACGATGTCTGGCGTAGTTGTATAGTAGCACACGATATTGATTATTGATGCTTACGTGAGAAGTCACTCGTTTATGCTCAATTATTACACGATAAGAATTCTGATCATATCTCTTATATTATTGATTCAATTATTGTCACAAGATTATCATCAGTATAATATGTTATAGTATTAAATTATTAATTGAGACGACAAGTTATAAATGATTAATAATTGTTGAAAGATTAAATATGTGTTGATTAAAAATAAAATGATTTGTGGTAATATTTATTCAATCCTTAATGTATATAAAGAGTCTCATTATGAGACGTTTGTGGTAAGTTTGATTATTTTATGGGGGCCCGTATATGTCATCATCTAAGAGTCTCTTCGTCAATAGTAATTACCTTTGTGAATAGTAATTACCTTTGTGAATAGTAATTACCTAAAATCAATAGTATTTACCTCTATTATTTTATTATTCTATTGGAATATCACATGCGTGTGTTTTACAGGACCGGTTAAAATCTTTATTATTACATCTTTATTATTCTATTGGAATATCCACATGCGTGTGTTTTACACCGGACCGGTTCCGCTTTTTATTATTCTCGTATTTATTATTACATTGGAATAACTTTGTCTATGCCAAGTACCGCATGCATGGTGATTTCTTTTGTTATTTCATTCGCTATTATACTCGGTTGGTTAAAATTTTGACTTTATACTCCATGAATTTAGTGGAATATCCTTGATATTTGCGCTTCATCCAAAGATTTTTAATGAAAATATTTTTCCGAGAATTCTTGAATTTTACTCTACAAAGCGAAGATCATGTTGACAATTTGGACGTTATTAGTTCTGAATAAATTAATTAAGTGAACTTGTTTTATTGAATTATTATGTCATTGTCATCATCCTCATGTTATATTATGTTATCTTTGGCTTACGTGCATAGATGAACTTAGTATGATTATGACGGGGATCATTCGGTATAATTATGGCTTGATATAAATGATGTGACAAAAGTCCTCGGTGGCCTCAGAATGCGTTGATGGATAGTTTTTGGTATGATTATGACCGGGGTGATTCGGTATAGTCATGACCATTGATAATTTGATGAAAATCCTTGACCGTAGTAATACAGGGATGATTAGATATTGTGGTTTATTCATTAAACCGAGTCTTAGTGATAAAATTGATGAAAACTTTTTAAAACCTAAAAGATAGTAGACTTTATTTTCTACTTGACTCTTTTAATGGATTAAGATATTCACCGCAGATTAAACCGTTGTCTATTGTATTTTATCGGTTTAACATTGTTGAAGACTATTGATAATTTATTTTGCATTATCTTAGTTATAATATTTCTTCTCGGGCTAGTTGAGCTCACCCTTTCTTTCACTTTTTTCTCTTGAGAAAATGAGAATATAATTTGGGACGAAGTCGGGGAAAAGAGTGATGGTCCGAAGATAGCATTAGTAGTCCTCACTAATACGTTAAATAGTGTGACAATAAATGTAATGAGGACTCTTGAGTATGGATATTGTCTAAATGACAATATTCCTAGAACTCTCGGTTTATGTATTGTCGTATGTTACGACGGATGTATAATTAAGTTTGTATTTGAATTTATGTACCATGTAAGTGGCGACCCAAGATGGGTGACGTATACCTAATTTTGGGGGCGTCACAAAGATGATGACAATGATATAAGAATTCAATAAAACAAGTTCAAGAATTATTTTATCCAGGAACTAATAACGTCCAAATTGTCAATGTAAGACCCCAACTTATTATTAATGAAATTTAATTTTCTCTATTGATTATTTTGAAATAGTAAGGGTTGATTTGATTAATGTGGATAGTTAAGGGGTAAAATACGCAAATACTTCAAAATAAGCAAGTGGTTATAAAATATTCATTTTTGTCGGGGAATATTCATTTGGTCGTGGAATATTAAATCGCTTTGTCGGGGAATATTTAAATGCGACGGTAGCGACCATATGTGGGCCCCATAACTGGAAAGCGATTGGATGAAGAAAGCGACAAATATAAGTGGTTTAAAAATAAGCGGTGTAGTTATTACCAGATTAATCTTTGTTAAAATACTTGGTGGTTAAAACACAAGAAGACACCGGTATTGCACCAATTATTAATTTTACGTAAGAAGGCACTACTCAATAATGGTTACGATAATTATTGTTTTAGTATTTTATTGAGTTAATAATTGTCAACGTTGATATTTTATATCTTTGTTGTTTCAATAATTGTCATTACACAAGTATTTTTCATTATCGAAAGCAATAATTCATATTATCTGAATAATATTATTAGATAACATTATTGGCAATGTCTAGAAAGTTACATCTAAGGAGAGGTTTGGTCACCTAATTGCG
The DNA here is from genome assembly GCA_020205615.1 of Panax quinquefolius. Taxonomy (NCBI): domain Eukaryota; kingdom Viridiplantae; phylum Streptophyta; class Magnoliopsida; order Apiales; family Araliaceae; genus Panax; species Panax quinquefolius. The sequence goes on from CM035169.1 coordinate 12,812,555, forward strand.
CGCCAAGTAGAAGAAATTCTTATTGGAAAGCCCCTCTTTCTTGACAGGGCTGCTGGTTGTCAATATTGTGATTACGTAATATTATTTGTGAATAATTAATTATTGATTCATATGATGAGGAAAATATTGATTTTATGTGGATATAGATGGAGAAAAATTTTAATGTGACAATTGTTGAAAATCGAAATTTTATCTTTTTACGATAAAATAATTCATTTAAATATATTATTATATTTTAATAATATAATAATGGTGATATTTTTACAACGAATGTGGGATATATGAGTATACAAGGAGGAAGAGTATTTTTTGTTGCAATAAATGTTTAAAACATGTTAAACATGTTGGTGGACCCCATTTATCGAATTGAAATTTGATTATAGCACTGTAAAATCGCCCGGTTTGTGGATTTCGGTCAATTTTTATTTGGAATTTGGAAAAACTTTCTTCTGCAAAGTTGTAGAGAATTGAATTTCCTATAAAAACTCGCGTGATCGAATTTTCTGATGAAAGGGCTATTTATTATGAATTATTGAAGTTCAAGTTCAAATAATTAATTTTGGGAGTTTTAGTTAATTATTTTGAGAAAAACGTTTTTTGCAACTAAGTTGGCCTCACATGTGATTCAAATGGGCTGAGATCAGTTGTCTAAGGTGGGCTAAAGAAAATGTGAAAAATATATTAATATTATATTCAATTTTTCGCTTTTGGTGTTCTAAGCATTTTCCTATAAATAGGGCTTGGGTTAGAATTGAAAAACACACGTAAACCAAGTTTCTCTCTATTTCTCTCTCGATATATTGAGCGTATTCTTGTGAGTATACTTTGAGTATTGTTAGGCTAAGTGCAAGTTCCCTTCAAAGACTATACCCTTTAGTATTCCAAATTAAGTACTAATCTTTCGAGGTAAGGATGTTATTTTCTTCTCAAATGATATTATTTCTTCAATATCATTATCTTTGAAATATTGGTTGGAACTTTTTATCAAATTTGGAACTTTTTCATGTCGGGGTTATTATTCATGAGTTACTATTCACGAGTTCTTATTCATGAGTTCTTATTCACGAGTTCTTATTCAAGTACTATTAAGCGTAAGCGTGAAGATGTTTTTAGTGGAATTTCTATCTTTTGGTGTCTTGAGTTACTTATTCATGTATCTTGTAAGACCCCAACTTATTATTAATGAAATTTAATTTTCTCTATTTATTATTTTGAAATAGTAAAGGTTGATTTGATTAATGTGGATAGTTAGGGGTTAAATACGCAAATATTTCAAAATAAGCAAGTGGTTATAAAATATTCATTGTTGTTGGGAATATTCGTTTGGTCATGGAATATTAAATCTTTGTGGGGAATATTAAATGCGACTCTGCGATTGACATGTGTGGGCCCCATAACGGAAAAAGCGATTGGATGAGGAAAGCGACAAATATAAGTTGTTTAAAAATAACGCAGTAGTTGTTACCATTAATCTTGTTGGAATACCCGGTTGGTTTAAAACACTATCACGCTGGCGTTGTTGAGCAGGTACTAGTACGGTATTGCACCAATTATTGATTCTTACGTAAGAAGGCACTTTACTCAATAATTATTACGATAAGAATTATCGCTCGGTATTTTATTTTATTGATTCAATAAATGTTGCGTTGATATTTTATATTCTTTGTTGTTTCAATAATTGTCATTACAAGTATTTTCCATTATCGAACAATAATTCATATTATCCGAATAATAATATTAGAAAACATTATTGGCGATGTCTAGAAAGTTACATCTAAGGAGAGGTTTGGTCACCTAATTACTTGGCGCCAGATAAGGAGAGATCCTTATTGGAAAGCCCTCTTTTCTGAAGGAGCGCCTGGTTGTCAATATTGTGATTACGTAATATTATTTGTGAATAATTAATTATTGATTCATATGATGAGGAAAATATTGATTTTATATGGATATAGATGGAGAAAAATTTTAAAATGACAATTGTTGAAAATTAATATTTTATCTTTTACGATAAAATAATTCATTTAAATATATTATTTTAATAATATATTGATGGTGATATTTTACAATAAATTCATGGGTTATAAATAGATGAGGTGGAAAGAGAGAAGATAGAATTGGAATCATTTAATAATTGTAAATATTTTAATGTATATATATATATATATATATATATATACGTATTTGTGTGTGTGTGTGGAAAGAAGTGGTGGGGGTAAGAGAAGAAAGTGGGGAAAGAAAGAGTTAGTGGAGAATTATGGGAAAGGAAGAAAGAGAAAGGAAAGAAGGAAATTAGAAAACTTATCCAGTATCTGCAGATTTTGGTCATTTTTCGTTTGGAATTTGGAAAAAAATTCTTCAGTAAAGTTGTAGAGAATTCGATTTGAGCGAGAATGGGTATAGAATTCATATTTTTTCGATAACTTAGGTTTATTTTCTATGAATTGTTGAAGTTTAGGAAAATAAAATAATTTTTAAATGAAAGGCCCCACTCTTTGGTTGGTGTTGATTTACATGTGAAAGGTCTTATTTTTTTCCAAGATGGCTAAAGATGCTTTGAATCATTGTGGTGTCGCGTAGAAGAATTGGTAAGAAATAATAATTCTTTATTATTTTAGTCTCCTATAAGCGTTCAAAGCATTTTCTATATAAATAAGCGCTTAGGTTAGAATTGAAAATCACACCGAAACAAGTTTTTTTCTCTCTAGATTATTGAGCGTATTTTTGTGCGTATTTTGATATTTTGAGAGTTCTTTATTCAAAAGCAAGTTTCATCAAGACTATATCCGAAAAAAGCGAGTTATTAAGACGGTTATTTTGAGGTAAGGGATGTTATTTTCTTCTCAAATGATATTATTTCTTCAATATCATTATCTTTGAAATATTAGTTGGAACTTTTTATCAAATTTGGAACTTTTTCATGTCGGGTTACTTATTCATGAGTTCTTATTCACTTAATTACTATTCATGAGTTCTTATTCACGAGTTCTTATTCACGCAGTACTATTCATGAAGCGTGAGGATGTTTTTGTGGAATTTCTATCTTTTGGTGTGTGAGGTCTACTATTCACGTATCGACATTATTCACGATATCGACACTTATTCAATAAAAATAAATTTTCTTCTTTTTAAATCTAAAATATCTATTCTGGAGACTAGCTTTGATTGTATCCATGTTTTGATAATTCTTGAATTTTACACCACTATGATTATTTTTGAGGTACTTTTAAACATGGATAAAACAAAGTACGAATCCTAAATCCTTAATCCTTATCATTTTGTTTCACTGGATTCGTTTCTTTAAAAATATTTTTCATCATCCTCAGTCTTAAATGATGATATTATTGAATATCTTTGGCCTGTAGTGCAAAGATGAATGATTTCTGAAGAATATCTTTGGCCTGTAGTGCAAAGATGAACAGGTGTTGAGATGAACATGACCGATCGATGATTAATATCTTTGGCCCGTAATGCAAAGATGAGCGAAGTGTTTAAATGAACATGATTAATGATGAATATCTTTGGCTGTAGTGCAAAAGATGAATGTTTGATTCTGAGATGTATATTGATTGATGTTACAGGATAAAAGATAGACGATGAACTTTTAAATTCATATATAGAAGATAGTAGTTTGCATTCTCTACTTAACTCTTCTAATGAATTATTATTTCATTGCGAATATTGATTTAAAATTTGTTGTCTATTGTATTCTATTAGATTTTTCCTGTTGAAGACTAACGATAATTTGTTGTATATTATCTTAGTCATAATATTCTTTTCTTGAGCTAGTTGAGCTCACCCTTTACCTTTTGTTCCATTTTTCTCGGGAGGCGAGAATATAGCGAAGTACGAGTCGGGTTATGGAATAAAGGTTCTAGAGAGAGTTGTTTAGTAGTCCTCACCATTTTGTAAAATAATGTATCAATAAATGTGATGAGGATTTATTTGAGTATAGATATTGTCAGAAGATAATATTTGTATTCAAACTCACGCTTTTCTTGTTATAATAATAAAGTTGTAGTTGTTTACGTACCATGTATTGACAACTCGAATAGGTGATGTATACCTATTTTGGGGCGCCACACGGTTGGTATCGAGCTTAGGATATGATCTCTGGCGGAGATCGGGAAATAGAACTAGGAGGGAGAGCGAGTAAATCCTTCGCTAGTGTGTCCTACCTAAGCTTATTTTTTAGTTAGTTGGTCAATATATAGGGATATTATGTGATATATTGATTTCTTAATTAACCCTTGTTTTTTATGGCGGATTTGAGAATGTCGTGAGAATATTAACAATGGAAATGAGAGCGGAGAGCGCCTTTGACTCACCAACGAGGAGAGAACGCGCAACAGTGGCAATGTTTCTCATGTGAACAATACCATTGAGCGAGATGATGAGCGAGGAATGTTTAGAAGTTTTTTTAGCCTCATGCAAAATCGATTTGAGGAGACTCGTGTTCAAAATCTTGGAGAAATGATAGCAATTCACGGGTTGTCACAACCAAGCAGTTCAAAGAGTTGGGACCACCGTGAATTTAAAGGAAAGCTGATCCGATCATGGCGGAAACATGGGTCAAGCAAATTACCAAGATATTCGATGTCATGGGATGCACGGAGGAACAGAAGGTTCCATTCGCCACCTTTATGTTAAAATGGCGAGGCGGATCTTGGTGGGAGTCGTGAAGCGTATCCCATCCACCCGCATTTTCGGCATGTCTTGGGAGAGCGTTTGAAAGTATTTAATGACAAATACTTTCACGAAAGTGTTCGTCGTATGAAGGAAGTGGAGTTTATTAGGCGAGCGAGAACAACATGAGCGGTGTCTCAAAGATGAGGCAAAGTTTGCGAGAGTTATCCGAGTTTGCACCTCATTTGGTGGAGAATGAGGAGCGTATGACGCGGATGTTTCTTAGAGGTTTGAAACCCGGCGTACGTCAAGATCTCATTTCTCATAAATTTTCTCTACTCGAGATGTTGTAAATGGGCTCAATTATTAGAAGCGAGATAACGAAAGTACGGTCAATTGAGGACCATAACTTTGGATCGTGCGAGAGATAGCAATCAGCGAATAATGATAACTGCGGAGAAAGAAACAGACGGACAAAATGGTTACCACTACGGTGGTAATCATGGTCATGAAAATAGAAGAAGCGAGTCGAGAGGAGATTTTAAAAGAGGAGATTTAACAATGACCGTAAGAAGGCAGCGATTCTGTGAAGTAATCGGGTTCTAAGGGAGGAGAAACGACCACCGGTCATATATTTATAAATGCGGAAAGAGGGACATATCACCAAACCCGTCCACAATGATTCAAGGTATGCTATAATTGTGGAAAGGAAGGACATATCGCTCGAGATTGTACGAGAGCGAAACCTAGTTCGTGAGGGACGGTGACTCAAAAGATGTCCGGAAAAGTCAAAGTCAACGATTCCCGGAAGGCGTTTGTTGTGGATTGGTCATAATGCGAGAACCCAAACGAGGTGATCACGGGTAAGCTATTTATAAATTCTTGCGAAGTTTATACCTTACTTGATCCGGTCTTTACCCATTCATTTATCTCTCTGCATGTGCTCAACGTTTAAACTTGACTCGGAGAAATTAGACTTTGACCTATCTCGTGGAAACTCCGTTGGGAGAAACTTTCATCACATCCATTGCTTATAAATCTTGTTTGATTTAAGTTGGCACCATTACCTTACCGTTGACCTTATCTCTTTAAAGATACTTGCTTTTGATGTGATTTTAGGGATTGATTGGTTAACTACTCATCATGCCAAAATTGATTGTTTTCGTAAGGTTGTTAGTTTTCATATTCCTAACCAACTTTGTTATGCAATTCAAGCAACTAAACCATTAAAATCGATCACTATCATATCTAATCATAAAGCTATTCGTTTATTAAAAAGCGGATGTCAAGCTTTCTTAGCCCATGTTATGGATTTGAATAAAGACGCGTCAAATTTGAATAATATTTCTGTTGTTATTGACTTTCCGACGTATTTCAGAAGAACTTCCTTGCCTACCCCTTTAACGTGAAGTTGAATTCTTTATTGATCTTGAACTTGGTACAAAGCCTATTTCTAAAACCCCATATCGAATGGCTCCTATTGAACTTGAGGAGTTAAAGGTCCAACTTCTGGAATTGTTGGACATCGGTTTCATTAAATCTAGTACATCTCCTTGGGTGCTCTGTTTTATTTGTAAAGAAGAAAAGCGGGAGTATGCGACTTTGTATTGACTTCTCGGGGAATTGAACCATGTCACCATCAAGAATAGGTATCCCTCACCTCGTATTGATGACTTGTTTGACCGATTTGCAAGGCACAATTCTTTTCAAAAATTGATCTTTCGATTTACGGATATCATCGGTGAAGATTAATCGAGGATATTCAAAGCGCCTTGAACTTCGGTATGGGCATTATGAATTCTTAGTCATGTCTTTCGGACTAACTAATGCTCCTGCTGGCTTTCATGGATATGATGAACCAAAGTATTCAAGGAATATTTTGATCAATTCGTTGTTGTCTTTATTGATGACATCCTCATATATTCCAAAAGCCGTGAAGATCATGAGCACCATTTGAAATTTGGTACTCCAAAGGCTTCGTGAAAACCAACTATATTCCAAATTGAAGAAATGCGAGTTACGGCGAGAAGTAGCATTCCTTGGGCACGTGGTGTCGAAACATGGAGTATCTGTTGATCCGTGAAGATTGAAGCAATCAAAGTTAGACCAGATTTGCATTTTGAATTTTTTGTTTCTGACTACTTATAGAATGCATATACACTAACACATATTATATACACATGTTAAGGGGTCTTGGGCTTGGTTTTGTGTCCCTTGTGTTCACTTTTTAAGTTACTTTTTACAATTTATAGCTTTATTTATAATTTCTATCGAGGCCAAGCGAGTTCATGCAACAAGGGTCTAACTATGTAATCATTAAACCACATAACGATGTTAAACAACCTTCCATACATATCTTACATGTATTCATCTTATTTGCACATAGCTAGCATAGTTTATCACTTGAAAACTTATTTTAAAACATGATTGGATAACTTATATTATATACAACTAGATGATTGCATATATTAGTCATGTTTAGTGACATAAGGAGTACTAGCATGCAATCTTACAAGTTTATAATGTAAGCAACAAATGCTCATGGACATTAGTTTGCAAAACGTCCAAGTTCGCCTTTAAAAGTCATCCTAATTCAAGCTAAGACAAACTTATTACATGCAAGGTAACTTTGAATCACATTTTCGTACATAACTAAGCCATATACATATGCTTCTGAAAGTCGAACTTAAATATCATAAGTTTCATCAACGTTCATTTTAAAACTAGTTTTCTTTAAAGAATATACCTTGAAGGAACTAAAGCCATTCATGATATGTAAGGGACTCAGGCCACATGTTATACCTATTTTCATGTATGACTAAGTCAAACCATAAAGCAAATCAAGTCGGTGGATCAAGACGTAGCTTTTTTGGGCCTATTTGGTTATTATCGGAGATTCGTGGAAGGTTTTCTCGAATCGCTACTCCATTAACTCACTAACTCGGAAGGATACAAAATTCGTTTGGAGTGAAGAATGCGAGAAGAGTTTCCAAGAGCTTAAGAGGAGACTTATTTCTAAGACTGTTCTAACAATACCATCCGGTTCGGATGGATTTGTTATCTACAAATGATGCTTGAGGCAAAAAGGTTAGGATGTGTTCTCATGCAACGTGGGAAAGTCATAGCTTTATGCCTCATGACAACTTAAAGAGTATGAGAGGAATTATCCTACTCATGATCTAGAGTTAGCGGTGATCGTTCAGCTGCTAAAAATATGGAGGCACTATCTATATGGGGAGAAAGTGGAGATATATTCGGACCATAAAAGCCTTAAATATTTCTTCACTCAAAAAGAACTCAATACGCGGCAAAATGACGTTGGCTCGAGCTATTGAAAGACTACGACCACATTATTCAATACCATCCGGTAAAGTGAACGTGGTAATGACGACGCATTGAGTAGAAGATCATATGCGAGGAGCGAGTGCGATGATGTCAAGTATCGCGTAGAGCCAACTTTAATAGAAAAAGTTAAGGTCGCTTTCGCCACCAACAGGCGGGGCGATGCGTATGAAGAAGAAAGTACAAGAAGGAGCTATTCCTAAGCGAGAATTGATGAAGATGGAATACTTGAGTCCACTCTAGACTTTGTGTTCTAACGACTTTGATTTGAAGTACAAGATTATGATGGAGGCACACAATACACCATTTGCAATCCATCTGGAAGTACTAAAATGTATCGTGATCTTGACATACATTTGGTGGAACAATATGAAGAGAGAGATTGCAAAGTTTATCTCGATGTGTTTAACTTGCCAACGTGTAAAGGCGGAGCATCTTGTACCTAAGGTCCGTTGCAACCACTTGAGATTAGGAATGGAAGTGGGAACACATTACTATGGATTTCGTTATGGGTCTTCCTACGGTTTCTCAAGGCATCAATGCTATTTGGGTTATTGTTGATAGATTAACCAAGTCCGCTCATTTCTTGCCGATCACGGAGACTTATTCCTTGAGCGTCTTCTTTAGTATGTACGTGAATGAGATGTAAGGTTGCATGGCATGCCAGTATCCATAGTTTGGATCGTGACCCAAGATTCACTTCAAGATTTTGGGTTAGCTTGCAAAAGCTATGAGCACGGATTTGCGATTTAGTTCAAAGATACCATCCCCAAACGGGACGGACAATCGAGAGGACTATTCAAACTCTTGAAGATCTATTAAGACTCTGTGTCCTAGACTTCAAGGGTAGTTGGGATAAGTATTTACCATTGGTAGAATTCTCCTACAACAACAGTTATCAGGCAAGTATAGGTGTGGCTCCATTCGAAGCATTATATGGACGAAAATGTCGTTTTCAATATGTTGGGATGAGGTGGGTGAAGCAACATTGTTGGGACCGAAAGTTAAGACGTATGACTCAGAAAAGATCCAAATGATTCGACAAGCGTATACAAAGCGGCACAAGATCGACAAAAAAGAGTTATGCGGATCTTCATCGAAAGGGCGTGGAATTTAGTGTAGGGATCATGTATTATTGCGAGTTGCTCCATGGAAGGAGTTACAAGATTTGGGAAAGAGGAAAGCTCAATCCACGATTTATTGGTCCATTTCAAATTCTTGACCGAAAGTAGGAAATGTAGCCTATAGACTTGCGTTACCTCCAAGTATGTCTCGTGTTCATAATGTGTTTCATATATCGGTGCTTCGTAAATATGTGAAAGACCGAACCATGTTATAGAGTTAGAAGCAGGGACGAGATAATAGAAGACTTAACGTATGAGGAGGTACATCAAGATTTTGGATAGGAAGGAGCATATCCTACGCTATGAAAGGTCATACCACAAGTTAAAGTTTTGTGGAGGAATCATGCTTTATAGAGGAAATGACACGGGAATTGGAAAGCGGAAATGAAAGCGAGGTATCCTCACCTTTTGAAACACTGTGTCGTACGTCAATTTCGAGGACGAAATTTCATAAGGAGGGAGGTTGTAAGACCCCAACTTATTATTAATGAAATTTAATTTTCTATTTATTATTTTGAAATAGTAAAGGTTGATTTGATTAATGTGGATAGTTAGGGGTTAAATACATAAATATTTCAAAAATAAGCAAGTGGTTATAAAATATTCATTGTTGTCGGGGAATATTCGTTTGGTCGTGGAATATTAAATCTTTGTCGGGGAATATTAAATGACTTTGCCAGTAGCCCGTGTGTGGGCCCCATAACTGGAAAGCGATTGGATGAGGAAAAGCGACAAATATAAGTTGTTTAAAAATAACTGGCGTAGTTGTTACCATTAATCTTTGTTGGAATACCCGAGTGGTTAAAAAACACACTAATACGCTGGCGTTGTTGAGCAGATAGTACAGTATTGCACCAATTATTGATTCTTACGTGAAAGCACTACTCGATAATTATTACAAGAATAATTCTTATTCGATATTTTATTTTATTGATTCAATAAATGTTGCGTTGATATTTTATATTCTTTGTTGTTCAATAATTGTCATTACACGGTATTTTCCATTATCAGACAATAATTCATATTATCTGAATAATAATATTAGAAAACATTATTGGCGATGTCTAGAAAGTTACATACAAGGAGAGGTTTGGTCACCTAATTCTTGGCGCCCGATAAGGAGAGATCCTTATTGGAAAGCCCCCTCTTCCGAGAACCGCACGGTTGTCAATATTGTGATTACGTAATATTATTTGTGAATAATTAATTATTGATTCATATGATGAGGAAAATATTGATTTTATATGGATATAGATGGAGAAAAATTTTAAAATGACAATTGTTGAAAATTAATATTTTATCTTTTTACGATAAAATAATTCATTTAAATATATTATTTTAATAATATATTGATGGTGATATTTTTACAATAAATTCATGGGTTATAAATAGATGAGGTGGAGAGAAGATAGAAATGGAATCATTTAATAATTGTAAATATTTTAATGTATATATATATATATATATATATATATATATATATGTATTGTGTGTGTGGAAGAAGAAGTGGTGGGGTAAGAGAAGAAAGTTGGGGAAGAGAGAGAGTTAGTGGAGAATTATGGGAAAGGAAGAAAGAAAGAAAGGGAAAGAAGGAAATTAGAAAACTTATCCGTATCTGATTTTGGTCATTTTTCGTTTGGAATTTGGAAAAATTTCTTACGTAAAGTTGTAGAGAATTTGATTTCAGGAAGAGAATGGATATAGAATTCATATTTTTCGATAACTTAGGTTTATTTTCTATGAATTGTTGAAGTTTGAGAAAATAAAATAATATTTAAATGAGGGCCCCACTCTTTGGTTGGTGTTGATTACATATGTGGTGCTTATTTTTTTCCAAGATGGCTAGCATGCTTTGAATCATTGTGGTGTGCGTAGAAGAATTGGTAAGAAATAATAATTCTTTATTATTTTAGTCTCTCATATGGTAATTTAGCATTTTCCTATAAATAAAAGACTTAGGTTAGAATTGAAAATCACACGAAACAAGTTTTCTTTCTCTCTAGATTATTGAGCGTATTTTTGTGAGTATTTTGATATTTTGAGAGTTCTTTATTAGGTCTGAAGTTTACACAAGACTATATCCAGAAAATCGATCGGAAGAATGCGGTTATTTTGAGATAAGGGATGTTATTTTCTTCTCAAATGATATTATTTCTTCAATATCATTATCTTTGAAATATTGATTGGAACTTTTTATCAAATTTGGAACTTTTTCATGTCTGGGAGTTCTTATTCATGGAGTTCTTATTCACGAGTTCTTATTCATGAGTTCTTATTCACGAGTTCTTATTCACGAGTACTATTCATGTGAAGCGTGAGGATGTTTTTGTGGAATTTCTATCTTTTGGTGTGTTTGAGTTCTTATTCACGATATCTGACACTTTATTCACGATATCTGACACTATTCATAGAAAAATAAAATTTCTTCTTTTCGTCAAAAATATCTATTACGGAGAGTAGCTTTGATTGTATCCATGTTTTGATAATTCTTGAATTTTACACCACTATGATGATTATTTTGAGGTACTTTTAAACATGGATAAAACAAAGTACGAATCCTAAATCCTTAATCCTTATCATTTTGTTTCCTTTGGATTCGTTTCTTTTAAAATATATTTTCATCATCCTCGGTCTTAAATGATGATATTATTGAATATCTTTGGCTTCAGTAGTGCAAAGATGAATGATTTCGAAGAATATCTTTGGCACTTTGTAGTGCAAAGATGAGCAGTGTTGAGATGAACATGATTGGTGATTAATATCTTTGGCCCATAGTGCAAAGATGAGCAGTGTTTAAATGAACATGACTAAGTGATGAATATCTTTGGCACTGTAGTGCAAAGATGAATGTTTGATTCTGAGATGTATATTGATTGATGTTCTGAGGATAAAAGATAGAGCGATGAACTTTTAAATTCATACATAGAAGATAGTAGTTTGCATTCTCTACTTAACTCTTCTAATGAATTATTATTTCATTTGCGAATATTGATTTAAAATTTGTTATCTATTGTATTCTATTAGATTTTTCCTGTTGAAGACTAACGATAATTTGTTGTATATTATCTTAGTCATAATATTCTTTCTTGAGCTAGTTGAGCTCACCTTTTTTCCTTTTTGTTCCATTTTTCTCGGGAGGCGAGAATATAGCGAGTATTTAGCCTGGGTATGGAATGAAGGTTCTAGAGAGAGTTGTTTAGTAGTCCTCACCATTTTGTAAAATAATGTATCAATAAATGTGATGAGGATTTATTTGAGTATAGATATTGTCAGAAGATAATATTTGTATTCAAACTCACAGCTTTTCTTGTTGTAATAATAAAGTTGTAGTTGTTTACGTACCATGTATTGACAACTCGAATAGGTGATGTATACCTATTTGGGGGCGTCACATATCAAGACCTTATTCACGATATCTACCTTTATTCACGAATATCAAGACTATTCACAAGAAAAATGAAAATTTTTCTTTTCGTCTAAAATATCTATTACGGATACTAGCTTTGATTGTATCCATGTTTTGATCATTCTTGAATTTTACACCACTATGATTATTTTTGAGGTATTTTTAAACATGGATAAAACAAAGCACGAATCCTTAATCCTTAATCCTTGTCATTTTGTTTTCACCTGGATTCGTTTCTTTAAAAATATTTTTCATCATCCTCGGTCTTAAATGATGATATTATTGAATATCTTTGGCACTGTAGTGCAAAGATGAATGATTTCTGAAGAATATCTTTGGTTGTAGTGCAAAGATGAGCGGTGTTTAGATGAACATGATTGTCGATGAATAACTTTGGGCTGTAGTGCAAAGATGAATATTTGATTCGGATGTATATTGATTGATGTTTGAGGATAAAAGATGAGCGATGAACTTTTAAATTCATACATAGAAGATAGTAGTTTGCATTCTCTACTTAACTCTTCTAATGAATTATTATTTCATTGCGAATATTGATTTAAAATTTGTTGTTTATTATATTCTATTAGATTTTTCCTATTGAAGACTAACGGTAATTTGTTGTATATTATCTTAGTCATAATATTCTTTCTTTGGGCTAGTTGAGCTCACCATTTTCCTTTTTGTTCCATTTTTCTTCTCGGGAGGCGAGAAATATAGCGAGTACTGAGCAGTTGGGGTATGGAATGAAGGTTTTAGAAAGAATTGTTTAGTAGTCCTCACCATTTTGTAAAATAATGTATCAATAAATATGATGAGGATTTATTTGAGTATAGATATTATGCAGAAGATAATATTTGTATTCAAACTCATAGTTTTCTTGTTGTAATAATAAAGTTGTAGTTGTTTTACATACCATGTATTGACAACTCGGAATGGGTGATGTATACTATTTTGGGGCGTCCGGTTGGTATCGAGCTTAGGATATGATCTCCGGTGGAGATCGGGGAATAGAACTAGGAGGAGAGGCGAGTAAATCCTTCGTTAGTGTGTCCTACTAAGCTTATTTTTTAGTTGGTCGATATATAAGGATATTATGTGATATATTGATTTCCTTAATTAACCCTTGTTTTATAGCGGTATTTGAGAATGTCGTGAGAATATTAACAATGGAAATGAGGCCAGTGGAGCGCTTTGTACTCACCAACGAGGAGAACGCAACAGTGGTGGCAATGTTCCTCCTGTGAACAACACCTTGGCGAGATGATGAGCGAGGGGATGTTTAGAAGCTTTTTGCGATTCATGCAAAATCGACGAGGAGACTCGTGTTCAAAATGAGGAGGAAATGATAGCAATTCACGGGTTGTCACAACCAAGCGATTCAAAAGTTGGGACCACCGAATTTAAGGGAAAGCGAGATCCGATCATGGCGGAAACATGGGTCAAGCAAATTACCAAGATATTCGATGTCTTGGGATGCGCGGAGGAACGAAGGTTCCATTCGCCACCTTTATGTTCCATGGCGAGGCAGACTCATTGGTGGGAGATGCGGAAGGCGTACCATCAACCCGCACTTTCGGCGTATCTTAGGAAGCGTTTCAGAACTATTTAATGACAAATACTTTCACGAAAGTGTTCGCTATATGAAGGAAGTGGAGTTCATCGATTAGAGCAAAATAACATGGCGGTGTCTCAAGACGAGGCAAAGTTTGCGAGTTATCCGGGTTTGCACCTCATTTGGTGGAGAATGAGGAGCGATATGACGCGGATGTTTCTTAGAGGTTTGAAACCGGCGTCGTCGGTATCTCATTTCTCATAAACTTTCTCTATTGAGATGTTGTAGCGCAGGGCTCAATTATTTAGGCGAGATAACGAGTACTACGGTAATTGAGGACCACAACCGAGGATCGTACGAGAGATAGCGGTCAGCAGAATAATGATAACCGGCGGAGAAAGAAAGCAGACGGACAAAAATGGTAACCACTCTGGTGGTAATCATGGCCGTGAAAATAAAAAAAGCGAGTGGGGAGGAGATTTTAAAAAGAGGAGATTTAACAACGACCGTATGAAGACGACAATCTTGCGTGGCGAAAGAATCGGGTTCTAGGGAGGAGAAACGACCACCGTCATATCTTTATAAATGTGGGAAAGAGGGACATATCGGTCAAACTGTCCCACAACAGATTCAAGTATGCTTATAATTGTGGAAAGGAAGGACATATCGCCGAGATTATGCGGTAGCGAAACCTAGTTCGGGTGAGGACGGTGACTCAAAACCTATATATGATAATCTTTGCTTTGTAGAGTAAAATTCAAGAATTCTCGGAAGAATATTTCCATGAAAAGATCTTTGGATGAAGCCTTAAATATCGAGGATATTCCACTAATTTCATGGAGTATAAGTCAAAACTTTAACCAACCGAGTATAATAAGGAATGGAATAACAAAAGAAATCACCGGGCATGCGATAATCGCCTTGCAGGCGAGTTATTTCAACAGAATAATAAATAACGAGAATCAGTCCGCCAGAAACGCGCGACAGAAGATATTCAACCGAGAATAATAAAGGCGGAATCAGTCAGGCGTAGAAACGCCTTGACAGGATATTCCAAGCGAATAATAAAGACGAGATCGGTCCGTAAGAAACGCATGACGGGATTTCAAAGTTTGACTTTTTCCAAAAAAGTCAACTATTGACTTTTGACCAAATAGTGAATCCCGGAAAATTTTGTTTTTATAGACTATTTTTACTAATTTCGTCGTTTCGGACTCAAATATCACGTCCGCGTCTCCAAATTTAACTCCGAACAACATTCATTATTAATATTATAACTCATAATATTTAACAACGTGTCGTTTTCGGAAGAGGGCTTTCAATAAAGATTTCTCCTATTAACGCTTATGATTAGGTGACCAAACCTCTCCTCGATGAACTTCAGACATTGTAAATATTGCAATTTATAATATGAATAACTTTGTCGCCTCAAGTATTGATTTAATAAAAATATTTTATGCAGATGATATCTTGTGACAATAATTGAATCAATAATATGATAGATATGATGCAAGACAATTATTTAGCAATAATTGAGTATAAAGCGAGTGACTTCTCACGTAAACATCAATAATCAATCCGTGTGCTACTTATGCAACCACAGCGTATTCTTGTATTTTTTAACACGGGTGTTTCAAGCAGTTAACAGTAAAACTTTATTTGTTATTTCCATAAAGTATTTTTGTCGTTTTCTCAATCCAAACAATAATTAGTTAATGAGGTTCCACCGATGATTGTCTTATTGTATGAATATTCCCTGTTAAAACGAATATTCCTCGACCAATCGAATATTATATAACAACTTGCGTACTTTAAAAAATTTATAAATATTACTCACAACTATAACATTATATCAAATCCACACCATAATATTCCAAAAATTTATTTCGAGAAAATTTAATCTTCATTCAAAAAGTTGGGGTCTTACATTTCTGATTCCAACTCCCAGGTCATTTCTTCAATAGCATGGTTCCTTCACAAGACCTTAACTTGTGGTATAACCTTTGTGCGTAGGACATTTCTTCAATAGCATGGTTCCGGGTGACTATACGCATAATCTTGAAATACTTGACAACCAGCTCTAAATTCTGCTGTAGCACCTATCTGGGCACTTGACTTTTGTTGTCTCATCCAACTACGGTCTGAATAAAGGTCCATGATACCACGGTACCTATGTTGACATGAATTATTTTATTCCATTGTTAGAGATTTATAATTCAGCTCAATGCCATTTATGATGCTTATAAATACATATAGATGTATATGTACATATATAACATGAGTGTGCATCATATATGATTAGGCATAAATTGAACAAGGATACATGCCAAAACAAATTTACACAGCTATTTCGGCAGAGTCTCCCCTATAATATGGACTATCCACATGCACGAGGGCATGCATACTTGACCATTTTTAGGCATATAAGAGCAACAAGAATGTATAAGCAATTAACGTAACATCACATATACTCATTGCCTTTATATATTCTAGGGTCCAAGCTGTTGAACTATTTAGTATAACATTGTATAAGAATCTATAATGATTCACCAACTAATAGCAAGGACCAGACTGTTGATTGGTTCTTGGTATGGCTAATGTTTTACATTGTCTTATCTTTGCGTCTCTCAAATCATTTTCTAGTCTTTGTCCAATCAAATCACGTGTTGGATTACAGAATAGGTAAGTGTGGGTTTCTATTCAATACTAAACTAGGAACTTAGTGAAGATGGAGACCTAGGAGAAAGAAACGATCAAGAGAAAGAGTGAGAACCCTTAATGAGATATAGAATAAAGGCTATTTGTGCGTGCAAAATGGTGGTGGGAATGTAACATTCATAGATAAGTCAATACCACTTCGATTTCCTAAATAAATGTGTCAATGGCTTATCACTAGATATGCTCATTGTTCAAAAAGTTTCATTTTCAGTCCTTATTGCAGCTACGTGGCATATAAGGACTAATTCAATCCATAAAAATAACAAATACAAATAAATCCTTGAGGTGAAAATACCTCGCTGTCATTTCTGATTCCAACTCCCAGGTCATTTCTTCAATAGCATGGTTCTTTCACAAGACCTTAACTTGTGGTATAACCTTTGTGCGTAGGACATGCTCCTTTAGATCTTGACCGGTACTTCCCGCACGTTAAATCTTCTTTATATCATCCGATTCTAACTCAATAATGTGGTTTGGG
This sequence comes from Panax quinquefolius, assembly GCA_020205615.1. NCBI lineage: Eukaryota > Viridiplantae > Streptophyta > Magnoliopsida > Apiales > Araliaceae > Panax > Panax quinquefolius. The sequence goes on from CM035169.1 coordinate 12,829,798, forward strand.
TCGTCCACATATTTACGTAACATCGATACGTAAAAAACGTTATGAACACGCGACATACTTGGCAGTATGGCGAGTCTATAGGCCACAGTTCCTACTCGATCGAGGATTTCAAATGGACTAATAAATCGAATGTTTGAGCTTTCCTCATATCGCCAATTCTCGCTTTTGGAATAACAACTTCTTTTATATTCATCAGCACCGGTGTGTAGCTTGAACGGTTTTAACTTTATCGATTAAAGTCGGTTCTACTCGTATATCATCACGTGAGTCCCTAGAGTCTTTAACTCTATCTTTATCATTTGTAAGTTATACGAAATGGGTCTTTGACAATATCAAACTCGTACTCGTATACGATCTTTTACTCAACACGTCAGCTACCACTTTCGCTTTTCCAGGGTGGTATGGTCAGAACATGTGCCGAAATGATTCTCCTCTTGAGTTCTTCGAAGCTCTTCCCACATTCCTTGCTCCATTCGAATTTTGTATCACAACGAGTCAGCTGCGTTAATAGAGTAGCGATTCGAGAATATCCTTCAACGAATCTCCGATAATAACCAACTAAGCCTAGAAAGCTACGTATTTCGATTACCGACTTAGGTTTCTCTCAACTGTGACTCATATCCCAACCTTGGATAACACGTCACAATGACACCTATCAGTTTACGATCGTACAAATATGGCGTCCCCTACGGAGAGTCTGGCTTCGGTGCATTCCACAAAAGAAGTCACCAGATAGAGGCTCGGTTATCAACTTCTATAGTTGGGTTTTTAACTCCTGAAGTTCAATAGGAGCCATTCGATATGAGATTTTAGAAATGGGTTTTGTACCGGGTTCAAAGTCGATACAAAATTCAATATCACGTTCTGGGAGTAGGCAAGGAAATTTTTCAGGAAATACGTCAAGAAATTTACTAACAACAGAAATATCATTCAAATCTGACGTATTTTTGTTCAAGTCCATAACATGGCTAAGAAAGCTTGACATTTGTTTTTCAATAAACGAATGACTTTACAGCTTGATATGAAAGAGTTTGACTTCAATGGTTTGGTTGCTTGAATTCGAATACCAGGTTGCTTAGGAATATGAAAACTAACAACCTTACAAAAGCAATCAATTTGGCATGATGAGTAGTTAACCAATCAATCCCTAAAATCACATCAAAAGCAAATATCTTTAAAGAGATAAGATCAACAGGTAATGTGATGGTGCCAACTTGGATCAAACAAGATTTATAAACAGTGGATGTAATAAAAGTTTCTCCTAACGGAGTTTCCACAGATAAATCAAAGTCTAATTTCTCAAGAATCAAGTTTAAACATTGAGCAAAAGCAGGAGAGATAAAAGAATGGGTAGAATCGGTATCTAATAAGGTATAGACTTCGCAAGAATTTATAATTAACTAACCCGTGCTAACTTCGTTTGGGTTCCTCGCATTCTAACCGATCAAAACGCTTCTTGAACAGATTGACTTTGACTTTTAGACGGGATGACCTTTTGAGTCACCATCCCATTGGACTTGGTTTCGCCACTGCATAATGATCGAAAGCGATATGTCCTTCATTTCCACAATTATAACATACCTTGAAGCTGTTGTGGGCGGTTTAATGATATGTCCTTTTTCCACATTTATAAGATCTGATAGGTAGTCGTTCTCCTCCCTGGAACCGGTTCTTCTTTGGTCGACGTCTTCGTATTTTCATTGTTGAATCTCCTCTTTTTAAAATCTCCTTCCGACTTGCTTCTTATTCTCATGGCTATGATTACCACCGAGTGGTTGCCGCTCTTGTCAGTTTTTTTTCTTTCTCCATTTGGTTATCGTTGTTACGACGATCCGCCATCACCAGTATGATCCCTGGTTGTGGTCCCTCGGTTGAACGTGACTCGTTATCTCGCTCTAATAATTGAGCCTTGTTGACAACATCTCGAATAGAGAGAAAATTTATGAGAAATGAGATATTGGACGTATCTTGGGTTTCAAACCTCTCGAAAAACATCCGCCATACGTTCCTCATTCTCCACCAAATGAGGTCTGAACACGGATAACTCTGCAAACTTCTCCTCGTATTGGGGACAAATCATGTTGTTTTATTCTAGTCTAATAAACTCTACCTCCTTCATTCGTAATACTTTCGAGGAAAGTATTTTTGTTGAAAAAGTTTCAAAGCGTTTCCCAAGACATCTTTGAGTGCGGCAAGTTGGTACGCGTTCACAGACTCCCACAAGTAGTCGCACTTCGCCACGGAACATAAAGGTGGCGAATAGAACCTTCATTCCTCCGCGCATCCCAAGACATTGAATATCTTGGTAATTTGTTTAACCCACGTCTCTCGCCTTGATCGGATCCGGCTTTAATAAATTCGGTGGTCCCAACTCTTTGAGCTCGCTTGTTTGTGATAAACCGTGAATTGCTATCATTTCCTCCCGTATTTTGAACACGAGTCTCCCTTATGCGATTTTGCATGAAATACAAAAAGCTTCTAAACATCCCATCGTTCATCATCGCTTTCGATTGGTGTTGTTCACAGAAAGAACATTGCCAGCCTGTTGCACGTTCTCCTCGTTGGTGAGCACAGGTGTCTCCACGGTCCCATCTTCTATATATGAATTTAAAAGTTCATCATTGATATTTTATCCTCGTAACATCAATCAATATATACGGAATTAAATATTCATCTTTTGCACCTTCAGGCAAAGATATTCATCGATTAGTCGTATTCATCTAAACACTTGTTCATCTTTTGACTACGGCCAAAGATATTCATCGAAAATCATTCATCTTTGTACTACATACCAAAGATATTCGATAATATCATCATTTAGGGTGAGGATGATGAAAAATATTTTAAAGAAAATGAATCAGGTGAAACAAAAGAATAAATATTAAGGATTCGTATTTAATTTATTCCATGTCCAAAAATACCTCATAAATAATCATAGTGGAGTAAAATTCAAGAATGATCAAAACATGGATACAATCAAAGCTAGTATCCATAATAGATATTTTGAACGAAAAACAAAAATTTAATTTTTACGTGAATAAAGGTCATATTCGTGAATAGTGTCATATATCGTGAATAGTCTTTAGTATCACGTGAATAGTAACTCAGACACTAAAAGATAGAAATTTTACAAAAAAATCATCATGCTTCATGAATAGTACTTCGTGAATAAGAAGCTCGTGAATAATAACTCATGAATAGTAACTCGTGAATAGTAACTCAATGAATAGTAACTCATGAATAAGTAATAATCAGCATGAAAAGTTCCAAATTTGAAAAAATTAGGATCAATATTTACAAGATAATGATATTGAAGAAATAATATCATTCTGAAGAAAATAACATCCCTTACCTCGAAAGAATAAGACTTACATTTGGAATCTTTGAATATAGTCTTTGAAGGAAACTTACACCGTATAGCAATACTCAAAGTATTAAAATACTCACAAGAATACGCTCAATATATCGAGAGAGAAAGAGAAAGAAGATTTCAGTTTTTGGTGTGATTTTCAATTCTAACCTAAACACTCTATTTATAGGAAAATGCTTAGAACACCAAAGCAGAAAAGTTAATAAAATAATAATATTTTATTTTTAATTTCCTTAGCCCATCTTGACCATCTGAATTCAGCCACCAAATAATGACAAAAACCAAAAAAACGTTTTTGTAATTAAAAATAATTAAAACTTTCAAAAACCAATTATTTCGGAACTACGGAACTTTAATAATTCATAATAAATAGCCTTTTTATCAGAAAAATTCGAACCACATGTCTTTTCTATAGGAAATTTCATTCTCTACAACTTTGCAGAAGAAAGTTTTTCCAAATTCCAAACAAAATTGGTAAAATTCATAAGCGAGGCGATTTTACGTGCTATAATCAAATTCGATTCGAGAAATGGGCCCTGAGACATGTTTAACATGTTTTAAATAACTTTTGTAACAAAAATACTCTTTCTTCTCATATACTCATATATTCCACATTCATTGTAAAATATCATCATTATTATATTATAATAATATAATAAAATATTATTTTATCGAAAAGATAAAATATCAATTTTCAACAATTGCCACTTTAAAATTTTCTCCATCTATATCCACATAAAATTAATATTTTCCTCATCATATAAATCAATAATTAATTATTCACAAATAATATTACTGAGAATAACAAGATCTTGCAACCGGTAGTTCAAGAAAAGAGGGCTTTCAATAAGGATCTCTCCTTACTTAACGCATGATTAGGTGACCAAACCTCTCCTTATGTAATTTTCTAGACATTGCCAATAATGTTCTAATAATATTATTAGGATAATATGAATTATTATTTCGATAATGGAAAATACCGTAAAGTGACAATTATTGAAACAACAGTAATATAAAATATCAACGCAATGACAATTATTGAATCGATAAAATAAAATAATTGAGCAGTAATTATCGTAACAATTATTGAGTAGTGCCTTCTTATGTAAGAATCAATAATTGGTGCAATACCGTGTCTTTATTGTGCGATAACGCCAGACATCTTGTGTTTTTAACCGGGTATTCCAACGAAGATTAGCAGTAATAACTACTGGCAGATTATTTATAAACAACTTATACTTGTCATTTTCTTCATCCAATCGCTTTCCGTTATGGGGCCCACACAAGGCTGCGCCGTCATATGAATATTCCTCGACAGTAAAAATATTCCACGACCAAACGAATATTTCCCGACAATAATGAATATTTTATAATCACTTACTTATTTGAGATATTTGCGCATTTTACCCATAACTAACCACATTAATCAAATCAACTGTAACAACCCCAAAATGGGTCCATTCCATCCAACCCATTCTGAGTCGCCAAATATATGGTACGAAAAATAACTACAACTTTATTACAACAATTGTCGTGCAAAATACAACAACACATATGCTGTGAGTTTGGATACAAAGATATACCAACGGTAGCACGTCACAATGACACCTTACATAAAGGAATAGTCAAAACTGTTTTAGAAATTAGAATCTTTGGGAAGTGCTCAAGAAACCTTTCGATACATGGGAGGCCATGCTTTTAGGTTATGGTAGATATCATATGGCCACGAATTATCCTTGGTTGACCTAATAGACCCCTAAAGAAAACAAGAAGATTACTATCGTATTCTTCCCAATGGTGAGAGTCTTCTCTTGACATATCATTATCTCCACTTGTCTCTAATTGGGTATTATACTCCAAACAAACACCAAGATTATATAAGTAGTGCTTGTAAATATACTCGATGAAGTGGATGAAAGCACAACCATGTCTTATGATAACACGAGTTTGTATGTCATTAGACATCACGTATGATAGTGACAAAACACCATTCCAAAGTTGGGTTTGCCTCACCCTATTTAATTCACCAAAAATAACTATTAAATGATGTATAAAATACAACACACTAAAGCCCTCAATAAAATTATTTTCATACTCTTTGGGGAGAACCTCAACAACTATAGACCACCGATTCTATTCTCTTGTTATCCCCATTTCAACCCAAATTTACACTTTTATTACGAAAGGAATTGTGAAACAAAAAGGTGAGCACAACTAGCTCGATAAAGAATATTATGACTAAAGATAAATAAATTATCAATAGTCTTCATCAAGTAATGAATCGGAGAGATTTAGAACATATGGTAGATGATAAAACTTTTCAAACCATAGTTGCGGTGAACGAAGCGATTCATTAAAAGAGTCAAATAGACTATAAAGTCTATTGTCTTCTCCACGTTAAAAGTCCACCGATAATATTTTATCCTCGTAACATCAATCAGCAGTTCCTTTCCACAATCATATGAATAACTTCATAATCATAATTGTGATTCTAAATTCTCTTCTTATCCGGAGGCGAAGATAATTTTATCACTGTCTTTTACGAAACATCAAATATCATGGTTATACCAAATCACGATTCATGTTCATAATCATACTAATAAATTCATCTTTGCACCACGGGCCAAAGATATTCATCAACAGATTCATCTTTACACTACAAAGCTAAAGATATTCAACAAACAGTCATCTTTGCATCACGAGCCAAAGATATTCATCAATAATTCATCTTTGCACTACAAAGCTAAAGATATTCAACAACAGTCATCTTTGCATTACTGAGCAAAAGATATTCATCAATAATTCATCTTTGCACCTCAAATTAAAGATATTCAACAATGAGTCATCTTTGCATTACGAGCCAAAGATATTCATCAATAATTCATCTTTTGCACTAAAGCTAAAGATATTCAACAACAGTCATCTTTGCATTACGAGCAAAAGATATTCATCAATAATTCATCTTTTGCACTACAAAGCAAAGATATTCAACAACAGTCATCTTTGCATTACGAGCCAAAGATATTCATCAATAATTCATCTTTTGCACTACAAAAGCTAAAGATATTCAACAATGAGTCATCTTTGCATTCTGAGCCAAAGATATTCATATATCAAAGAAATACATAATCATTTCGAAGTTATATAACAATAATTATAACCATGTTGATCAATTCACCTTTGCACTTAAGCTAAAAATATTCAATTGTAAATTCAATGGTCATGATCATACCGGTCAACAATTCAACTTTTGCCTTTCATCGGCCAAAAGAGAACCTATGGTCACGATCATACCAATAATCTACCCATCTTTACACTCAAGTCAAAGAGAAATATCATCATTAGGGTTATAAGAATGTTATATAAAAATAATATAATCAAAACATGGTTTTAATTTCAAGAGTAAGATTCATAAATCAACGATAATTTGGTCAGAGAAGAAACCAATTTGTTGTGAATAGTACCCGTATTTCGTATATAGTCCCGTATAAGTGTGCATAGTAACCTCCTATACCACGAAAAGATAAAGTTTCATAATAAAATTCATATCCATATTTATAACACCTTAATCCAAATGTTATAAATCACTTAGAAATCTCATAATCTAATATTATTAAGATTATAATAATATTTTAATCATTTCTCAAACTTATAAACAATTTAATTAAATTGTTTACACTTTACTAATTAATGCATTTAATCATCATAAAATGCCAAACTCATAAAATTTCATCACCAATAACTAAAACCCTCATCAAAAATCTGCATATACCTCATATATGATTCTCAAACCATAAAATCATATTTTCTAATTTTCTTACTTCACATAACATATTTAATTCATTTGCTCATAACTAGAACATTTTCATGAAAAATACCAAATCAGTTCTAAAATATTTCTTTTCTGGGATTTAGCATAAAATAGTCCCATATTGAACATATATTTTCTCAAAATTTTAAAAATTCATTTACTATTTTTTCATATGGCCAAAACCATAGAATATTTAAACATTTATCATAAATTGTACTTTTATCCAAAATTCCAAAATTCACAGAGTACAATCGATATTATATAGATGTACTCTCAATAAAATTTCATCAATTTTGGAGTTAACTGCAAGGAGTTATAAATAGTTACTTTTAAAATAGTCTTTTCTCATAAAATCCATAACTCCTAATCTATACATCCAAAAATACCTCAAAATAATCATAGTGGTGTAAAATTCAAGAATGATCAAAACATGGATACAATCAAAGCTAGTATCCGAATAGATATTTTAGACGAAAAGAAAAATTTTCATTTTTTAATTGAATAGTCAGATTGTGAAGTGAATAGTGCCAGTATCGTGAATAAAGTGACACCAAAAGATAGAAATTCAAAAAAAAAATCTTCAAGCTTCATGAATAGTACTCGTGAATAGTAACTCGTGAATAGTAACTCATGAATAGTAACTTCGTGAATAGTAACTCATGAATAAGTAACCCCGACATGAAAAAGTTCCAAATTTGATAAAAGTTCCAACCAATATTTCAAAGATAATGATATTGAAGAAATAATATCATCCGAGAAGAAAATAACATCCCTTACCTCGAAAAGACAAGACTTCTAGTTGAAACAGGATATAGTCTTTGAAGGGAACTTTGCAGATCTAACAATACTCAAAGTATACTCAAAATACTCACAAGAATACATTTCGATAATATAGAGAGAAGAGAAAACTTGTTTACGGTGTGATTTTCAATTCTAACTTAGCCCTCTATTTATAGGAAAATGTTAAAGACGCCAAGAAGACTTGACCGCCACTGCACCGATGGCTTTACCCGCTACTATTCCACCCACCAAAATCAGCCATCTTCCCCAACAACCAAGAGTGGGGCCCACTCAATTCTAGAATTTTCTACTAAAACCTAATTTAGAATCGATTTACCTCTTAAAATTCATAACAAATCATCGTTCATTTTTTAACGGTTCAAAATTTGTGGACATATACTCAACTTATATATGTATAACATATCCAAAAATTACAACGATCCAACGGTCGGATCAAAATTATAACTCACATAATAAAGTTTGTAAGAATAATCGATTTGATCTTTTAATACCTCCAATCCGACAAAATATCGATAAAATACCTCAACATTAATTCCTTCATTTATAACCACATAAATAAATCCATCATTTATATCCACATCAAATAAATATTTCATTGTCATATAAATCAATAATTAATTATTCATAAATAATATTATAGAATCACAATAATGACAACCAGTGCCTTCCAGAAAGAGGGGCTTTCAATAAGAATTTCTTCTTATTCATAGCGCAATTAGGTGACCAAACCTCTCCTCGATGAACTTTCTAGACATTGCCAATAATGTTATCTAATAATATTATTCAAATAATATGAATTATTGATCCGATAATGGGAAACACCGTGCGGTGACAATTATTGAAGCAATGAATAATATAAAATACCAACGCAAACAATTATTGAATAAATAAAATAAACTATTGAAGCAAGTAATTATCGTAACAATTATTGAGTAGTGCCTTCTTACGTACGTAAGAATCAATAATTGATGCAATACTGGTGTCTTCTTGTTCAACAACGCGTATTAGTGTGTTTTAACCACGTGTATTCCAATGAGTATTATCTGTAACAATTACGCCGTTATTTTTAAACAACTTATATTTGTCGTTTTCCTCATCCAATCGCTTTTTCAGTTATGGGGCCCCCACATGGTCATTTGTCGTCATTGAATATTCCCGGACGGAAAGAATATTCCACGACCAAACGAATATTCCCGACAACAATGAATATTTTATAACCACTTGTGTATTTTGAAAAAATTCATATATCACCCTTTAACTTTAACTTTTATCAATTTAACCATTTCTTGAATAGTAATTATAAGAAAAATTGAATACTTTTATTTCATAAAATTCGGGGTCTTACATGGTTGACATTTATACACACTCTATATATTATAAATTTGAAGAAGAGTTGTCAGAGAGCTTGAATTATAGGTTTGAACTTATGGCGTGGGATGTCAATCATAGTGTATATAAGATTTACGAGAAGGAATGTCGACAAGTTTAAAGTAAGAGAAATTCAAAGATGACAACACTTTGGATTATGCAACATGTACTTGCAAAAAGTTTGAGAGCTTGGGAATCCTATGCCGGCATATGTGATAGCTTATTTGCATAAGTATCGTGATCTTGACAAATTTCTACAAAATATATTTTGAAAAGGTGGACAAAAGGAGCAAAATCAAGTGGTGTAGTTGAGCGAGAATGGTGTGGAGATAAAAGATGACAAACCATACTTACTCATGAGTCGATTGATTCAAAGATCTCTCAGAGATGATTGATAGTGCTCTCCACAAATGAAGAAGCCACCACAGTTTTTAAAGGAATGTTTTGATAGAGATTATGAAAAGATCAAGCAAATACTTGGGAATAGTGGTTCCAAGCGAACCATAGAAATGGAGTCTGGTGGAATGAGTGCATCCAAGTCGGATTAACATGGTGGGACTTATGAACACAATTACATTGAGTAGAACCAAGTGCGCGTAAAAGGTGTGGCAAAAGGTGAAGGGTTATGCAAAAGCGTTGTCATGGATGTAACCAAGTTGGTGTCACATACGACAAAAGAAACTGTTCGGTGCTTAACGATCGGTAAACATTCTTACTTGTTACTACTTTGATATTTGTTTACAATTGACTTTCTTTATTATCAGTAAATCGACTTTCTTTATTTGTGTGGACGCCCCAAAATTAGGTATACATCACCCATCTTGGGTAGTCGGATACATGGTACGTAATTTAAATACAACTTACTAATATATATAACTGGTGTACAATACGACATAAAGCGTGAGTTTGAATACAATATTGTCTACTAGAGATCATACAAACTCAAAAGGAGTCCTCATTACAATTATTATCACACTATTTCACGAATAGTGAGGACTACTAATGCTATCCTCGGACCATTACTCCGTTTCAGGCTCGTCCCAAAGAATATTCTCATTTCACGAAGAGAACATTGAAAGAAAGGGTGAGCTCAACTAGCTCGAAGAAGAAATATTATGACTAAGATAATGCGAATAAATTATCATTAGCTCTACAACAGATGTTAAAGCGATAAAATATAATGAACATCAAGTTTAACTACAATGGAACCAAAGAATCCATTAAAAGAGTCAAGTAGAAAATAAAATCTACTATCTTTTATGGTTTTAAAAGGTTTTCATCATCATTATAATTTGAGACTCGACTTTAATAAATATTCACATCATCGAATCACCCGCACTACTACGGCCAAGGATATTCTTTAAGTATCACGACAACAATTATTCATGCACTACGGGCCAAGAATATTTGTGTATTCATTAATGGTCATGATCATGCCAACAACTGTCCATCAATGCACTACGAGCCACTGAGGATTTTTACCACATCATTTGTAACATTACGGTCATGATTATTACAAGAATAGTCTCTTGTCATAATCATACCAAGTCCATCTATGCACTACAGGCCACATATGACTTTCAACATAATATAAACATGAGGATGATGACAATGATATAAGAATTCAATAAAACAAGTTCAAGAATTAATTTATCTAGGAACCAATAACATCCAAACTGTCAACATGATACTGCTTTGTAGAGTAAAATTCAAGAAATGAGAAGAATATTTCCATGAAAGGATCTTTGGATGAAGCGCTTAAATATCAAGGATATTCCACTAATTTCATAGAGTATAGAAGTCAAAGTTTTAATCATTTGGGTATAATAAAGAATGGAATAACAAAAGAAATCACCATGCATGCGATAGATCAAGACAGAAAAGTTATTCCAACGTAATAATAAATAACGGAATTCAGTCCTGCGTAAAAGCATACATGTGATATTTCAATGAGAATAATAAAGAATAGAACCCGGTCCGGCGTAAAACACATGCACGAGGATGTTCCAATGTAATAATAATAAAGAGCGGAATCAGTCAGGTGTAAAACACATGACGAGGATGTTCTAATAGAATAATAATAAAATTTAACCAGTCAGGTGTAAAACACAGACAGGATGTTCCAATAGAATAATAATAAAGACGAAACCAGGTCCGGTAAAACACACAGACAGGATGTTCCAATAGAATAATAGAAGAATGTCACCAAGTATAGGGTAAACCACGACACTGAGTTATTCCAATGAATAATAAGCGATGGAATAACAACGATTCTCTTCGTGAATAAGAAAGAATAACACCCCTTACTTTTGGTAGGAGATTGAATCTGCAGTAGTGTAGTAACAAAATACTCTTCTTCTTTCTCTCTTATTCTCTATACTTTCTCTCTCAATAGCTTGAATGAATTCATGAAAAATAATGAAGCACTAGGCCTCTATTTATAGAAGATTTCTAGCTTTTAAGACTTAGTATGAAAAGGCAAGTGGCTTGACGATGGTGATGTAAAAAGAAAAGTGGTTTCGACGTTGTAATGTGAAACGACAAGTGGTTCGGACGCTGTAATGTGAAGCGGCAAGTGGTTTGACATCGGTAAAGGTAATTACTATTGACGAAGGTAATTACTATTCTCAAAGGTAATTCTTATTGACGAAGGTAATTACTTATTGATGAAGAGACTCTTAGATGATGACATATGGGCCCCATAAAATAATCAAACTTACCACAAATGTCTCATAATGGACTCTTTATATACATCAAGGATTGAATAAATATTACCACAAATCATTTTATTTTTAATCAACACATATTTAATCTTTCAACAATTATTAATCATTTATAACTTGTCGTCTCAATTATTGATTTAATACTATAACATATTATCTGAGATGATCTTGTGACAATAATTGAATTAATAATATAAGAGATATGATGCAAAGAATTATCAGTAGCAATAATTGAGCATAGTTGAGTGACTTCTCACGTAAGCATCAATAATCGATATCGTGTCTTCTTATCAACTACGGCATTATCGTACTTTTACTACTAGGGTAGTTCAACCGGTTTTAACGGTAACACCTCTGCCAAGTTATTTTTATAGAAATATAATTTTGTCGTTTTAACTACGACAATACTTTTCGTTAATGGGGTCCACTAATGATTGAGCCGTCGTCTGAATATTCCCCGACAAAAAGAATATTCCCCGACCAAACGAATATTTTATAACAACTTGTTTACTTTGCAAAATTTATAAATATTACCCACAACTATAACATTATATCAAATTTATTCCATAATATTCAAAAATAATATTTATAGAAAAATTCATCTTTATTTATAAAAGTTGGGGTCTTACAATTTGTGCAAAATGTAGAATTGGAGAATCAAATGTTGATGTTACGCAGGATCCAAGTGTAGATGATGAATCTGATTCACCCACAAGTGGAACTCAAATTCTTTATAATAACACTCAGTATAACCCGACTTTCTTTATTAATCAAGTGGATTTTTTTTTGTTCAGAGGGTTCTTCAGAATTGCAGTAATCAGGACTTTACTATTTCATGGTGACTTTGCTCATCTGCAGCCTGACTGGGTAATTGCTGCTAGAATCAACTCTTACATATGTTTATCTACAACCTCACTAGGTTCTATATTGAGTGTTTTGGTCCCAGGTTTTTAAATTCTTTTCAAAGACCTCTTATATAGTTTTATGCTTGGCAATTTTTTCTTATATCAGGTGTGCTAGTCTGCTTTGCAATTGCTGCTAGTCACTTGGCAATTTCTGCTAGTTAGCTATGATGCTGCTGCTATTTGTGTTGTTGTTGCTGCTATTTGTCTATTAGGCGATTCTTTGTGTTGTCTTTTGCGTTTTGTGTTATTCTTCTTCTTAGTGATGAGGTTCTCTTTGGTGCTTTATTTGTGTTGTTGTTATTTCTTTGTTGTTCTTGCTTTATTATCGTTATCTTCTCGCTCTTGATTGTTCCTCCTTTCTTGCTTATTTGTGTTGCTTTCTACTTGCTAACTTGGAGTGCATTTTAAGTTGAGCATTTGTAGTGAAATCTTTATTGCCTTTGTTGAGGGGAGCTATTATAGTAGTTGTGGGGCATGTGTTATAAATTCTAACTCATGTTTATTTTGGTCAACATAACAGGGTTTTGGCTTCTGTATTGGAGCTTCAAATTGAAATGCTCATGTTTGAGCTTTTTTAATAATAGGGCTATATATACATTTTGCATTTTGAGATAGAGTTTTAGTACCATATGTTTTAGTACTATATGTTTAATGTTTTAGTACTATATGATTCCAAATTTATCTGTAATGTTTCAGTACTATATACACAATTTTGATGTAACAATGATTCCAGATAATCAAAAGAGACATGGCACAACACAAGTTGTCAACATTTCATTCATGTACACACTCTGAACAAAATCATCAATGACAAAATCATTCCACAGAACAATATCGTTGCCTGAGTTAGCAAAATCATATGCCTGAGTCAAAAACATAACTCAAAATAGACATTACAAATTATTTTCCTAATATCTTTGCTTCATTACAATCAATTCATTACATCTCCCAAATTATAATTACAAATTTTTCCTATTTAAGCATCTTCTTGGACAGAGATGGGTCCAAAGAAATTCCAAAGTAGTAAAATCAAGGAAACCCACATGATTATCAAGTAAATCCTTTGTTTGCGTCTAACATTTTGAACTGCATTTTCAAGAGTCCTCAACTTCCTCAACAAACCAGGAATCACTTGAACGGCTCTCATTTGCGTGACGGAGGATCATACCACATGAAATACCCATGACCGTATGAAATTTGTCAAAAAGAAATTTTTGAGAACAAACTTCATATCAAAGGAAATTGAATATAAATTACTTACTCTTGCGGTTTGATATCCATAGAATCGACGACCGAGATTCAAATCAGTCCAATGTCAATCAACAAAGGCGATGACAATAGCGATGGTTAAGCTGCGGCCATTTAAGTTGACTCTTTCCGGTGTTGGGATGTGGTGCATGCAACATAATCAAAATAAATCAAACGAACAAACAAAAGAATACACACTTGAAATATACATTACAATTAAATAACAGCAGTTGTCATGTTTAGACTACATTACAATTACTCTGGTAATTCAATTTAGGTATAAAATTTTCAGTTGTTAAGCAAATGAATTTAGTTGCACACTTCCAGAGTAACTTGTCTTTTTACTCCCTCCAAAGCTTCAAAAGCAGAATATGACATATCCCCCACCAACTTGGGAAACCTAAACAACACACTAAATATAGAGTTCCACAATCCCAAGCAACAGTAAAATGTAAAGTTAATGGGTGTCTCATTATTATGCTTCCACATAACACAATTTCCCAGAGACAGAGACTTGTATGGCCTACTTTACTACTTTACTGATACTTCATGAATATCAACAGAGTTGTCAAACATTTTCACAAATTATACATGTATTCAGGTAATGCACACTAAGTTGAAAATATTAAATCCTTTTACCTTCTATTAACAACAAAAGAACCTAAATTAAAAAAAACAGGAATGAAGAAGAAGGTAAAAGGAAAGTGAGGCATTACTCTAAGAGCTTCCCCAATTTGTGAAGAATACAATTTTCAAGGGCCACTAACTCTCCATTCGAATTTCTGAACTCGATTTTCAAGGGCCACGATCTCTGCTTCGAATTTCTAGACCTAGGGCTTGTGAGAGCACGATCTCTCTTCGATTTGCATAAGATTTGGGAATCAAGGGCAGTGAAATCTGTCGTTCCAGAAATGTTTCGTTCCCTCAGTCTCGTTCCTTCAGTCGATTTAGCAGTAAGGAGGATTTCAAGGGAACCGATTTAGCAGTAAGGAGGAGTGAAGTGAGGGAGGAGAGATTCCCTCGGCCGAACTTGTTACCTCAGTCGATTTCAATGGAGGAGGAAGTCGAGTGAAGTGAAGTACAGTGAGAGGAAGTTTGTGAAGTGAAGTAAAGACCGAACTCTATTGCTTCTATTTTGAGAGTAAACGAGGAGAGAGATATAAAATTGTCGTGTTTTTAAAACAGAATCTTTGTGTAAAAAGAGTATTCTTTCTTTAAGAAGAATCTTGTGAAATACCATATATATATATATATATATATATATATATATATATATATATATATAAAAGCAATAATAATAATAATAATAATGGTGCACCTTAGGAAGGAGGGAGGGGAGACCGAATCAAAAGTAAAGAAGGGTAGACAGACTGTAGATGATCAGGGGGATATAACATAACATCACCTTATTTGTCAGGACTATGTCTACTACCTCTGGGCCTAAACTACAAGTACAGATTACCTAAATGGTGGGGGCCAAAATAGGCATTGCAGCTGGCCACGTGAACGGATCAGATACTATTTGAGTTTGGGACAAAGAGACGCTTACGGTTAGTTTAAAGGCTTTGTTTGCAAAAATTGTCCTTGCAATAAAATTATTAATCTCAAATATTTTATTTATTTTTAAATTTAAATTTAAAATTATTAATTTAAAAATTATAAAATAACTTAATATAGAAAATTATTTAATAACTTATTCAACTATGTAGGATTATAATCTCACATAACCTATAAAAATACGAAGGTGAAAAGTACGACTTAAATATTTTTTTAGTCAGTCTACTTTATATCAATTTATAAGTGAATTCTTTCAACCGTTTTTTTTACAAATAACTCATTTATACTTTTTTTTTTCTTAGCGAAAATTTTAAATTCGTCTTATTTATTAAATTTTTAATGAAGTTTGACGTAAGAATTTACATTGCTTAATTTTTTCAATATAAATTGATGACCAGGTGCTTATGTGTAATTTAAAAAATTATTTCAAAAATTATTTTCACAATTATTAATCATTTGAGGATAAATATGTCAAACCACATTTATCCAACATTTAAATTAACTCAATAAAATAGTTTTTTATAGCCAACATTTAGATCTGAAAATTAATAGGGTTTTATCATCTTTCTCCTCTCTCTCTCTACCCTATGCTTTAACTGCCTCATCGCCAACCGATCATGTTCATATCTTATTTGAATACAATATGGTTTCCGACATCCGAAAACGCTTATTCCCATCTCGAACAAGGTCAAGTCATTCTCCGATTACGATAAGGTTCATATTTAGATCCAGTCCTAGTCTTGAAATGGACTTGAATCCGTTCAAGTTATGATCTAGCTTCAAAGTCATGGGCTACTTAATGATCCTTCTCGTCGCTGCAATTATCGTCGTTTCCTATCATGTTGTCGTCGTCATTACTTGGGTCCCCGTCTCCTTCACGATGGTTTCGATTTCTTCTTATCCTCCATTATATATAATAGCCAATTAGATCTGAAATTAACGATTGTTTGATATAGTATGGCTATCTCATGTACCTTTTTACAAATTGGGACTCAAAAGAAGGATTCTGGAATGAAACTTCCTTCCATTTTACCCGGCAAACGGGGCAAATCTGATTTTCATGTTTTACATTGGAGGTGATGAAGTGGAAGTGGAAGGAGTGTGAGCATTCTGCAGTGAAAATGACAGAGTCTTGGCCTGGTTTCATGGTACTGGTTAAGCATATTGAACAAATCTTCTACAATCACAAAGAAATGCAAGTCAAAAGCAGATCACACATGAACTCCATTCAAACTAACTGTTATGACCGAAAGATTGATCAACTTTGAAATGGGTTAAATGAATCAATTGATTACTACGAACAATTTAAAGAATAATTAGTAGATCTAAGCTTTTGGAGGTGAATGATGGGTTTGAATTAGTATTGTTGATGGCGTTAGGGTAGATGATGAAAAAGAAGATGAACATTAAGAACATTTAGCTAATTTAAATGTTCAAATTTAATTAAAATAATCATGTTTACTACATTTAATTTAATAATTTGTCAAGTAAAAATGCATGCATATAAATGTCAAAATAAATTTATAAATATGTATGTATATAAAGTCAATAAAATTGTAAAAACAAATTTATAAATATGTATGTATATAAAATCAATAAGATTTGATTTGTAATTTTAGTATATTTTATTTTTATAACTTTTTAAATAATTATACTTGTTACTAATTATCTAAAAACTTATTTTCTGATAATCACACAAATAAGTAAACTATTATTTTTATTTTTTCCATTTTTTTGCTAACTTTTCTGAATTTATTTTAATTAAAAAAAATTTATTTTATTTCTACTCAAGAGTGGCCACATCATACATGAGTTTAATGTCAGATTTTTCTCTTGTCATGTCAGTTTTCTCTCTCTTATGTGGAATCAGACGTGTCAAACCGTTTAAAGTCAACATAATTTAACGAATTTTCTAACAGTTTGTAAGTAAATAAAAGTATAATAAGTTGACTATAAGAAAAAATAGTTTAGTGACTCATTTATAAGTTGACAGTGACAAAAAAAAATATCTAACCCGTGAAGAGTACATATGGTATTCATAGAATGGGAAGTATTCCCCTTACCAGTTGGCCCATTATGGATGGATTTCATGCAAACCTTCATTTGTCCAAGTAATCCCAGGATTGTGATCGTCCCGCAATTAGAGGTCAAAATATAATTTTTAAATTTTTATTTTTGTACAATAATACTAATAAAGTGAACATATGCACATTGCCTAAAGATAAAACTAAATGGTGAAATAATTATATGTCTAAAGAATTTTCTATTAGGAGTACTCCATAATATGAATTAAAACGCATTTTTTTAATAAAAATAATTGGTTTTTTAATTTTTATTAAAAAAAATTAAAAGCGTAGTTTTTTTTTAATAAAAATAAATATTTTAATAAAAATAAAAAATACAGTTTTTTAATAAAAAAATGTAGTTTTTTTAATAATAAAATACAGTTTTTTAAAAACAGCGTTTTTTAATAAAAGAATTTTTTTTATATTTTTTTATAAAATGCAGTTTTTTAAAATACTGCATTTTATTATTAAAATAAACTACAATTTTTAAAAAAACTGTTTAAAAACTGCATTTTTAAAACGATGTTTTTAAAAACTGTTTAAAAACGGCAATTTTAAAAACTTCATTTTAAAATGTAGTTTTATAAAACGCTATTTTTTTTAAATGTAGTTTTTAAAATGCAGTTTTTTAATAATAAAACTTCATTTATTTTTAATACATTTTATTATTAAAAAACTCCATTTATTAAAACTGTTTTTTTTAAAATTGCATTTTTATTATTAAAAAAACTACATTTTTTATTTTATTAAAAAAATGCGATTTAATTTATTTTTATTAAAAATATTTATTTTATTAAAAAAAACTGCGTTTTAATTTTTTTTTTTAATAAAAAAAAAAACCAATATTTAGGTTGTATTATCGATACTAACACGTGCCTTGCACGGATTTTCAGTCTAGTTTACTAAATAGCATATTTGTTTTTTAAAAAATAAATTCATAATAATTTTATATTTTAGGATTTGGCAAATTAAATCTTGTAATTTTTGAATGGAGAGAGCATGTTTTGTGTAATTTGTTGTCCGTTTCTTAAAAGAAAGCACTAGTCCTGTTTGGAAGGAGTAGTAGGTTACTAGTACAGTACAACTACAACAGGACAGGAGAGAGTATTTCATATTGACAGATGAATAGATGATTGAAGAAGATTAGATCGGATAACAAAAGTAAATTGGATAGTTTTTACTATTCATATAAAGATCAAATTTATTTATCAATTCTCCGTCCGCACACAAAATTAATTGTAAGCCGTGCTCTGCTTTCTGTCGGACAAGTTTGGATTTCTGGTTGAGATAAATTTAGATGGAGATCTCCCAAACTTTAATTACAAGTTTTTCATGATTAACGATCGTAGAGTCATAACTTAACGATTTTAGAGTAATGACTTAACGCTCATAGAGTCATTACTTAGATTATAGAGTTTAGATTGACTTCGACCTTTATTATAGAAGAGCTACTATACTATCGTAGAGCTACTCTAATATAGTAGAGTTACTCTACTATTGTAACACTTACTTTATTTTATGTAAATTTGTATACTCTAATATTTTATTTTTAAATTACAATTAATGGTCTTGAAGATGGTGAAAGTTTCAGTAAATGAGATGTCTTTACTCATATTTTACAACTCTTTTCAAACCTTTAATTTTTTCACTTTAATAAATTTATTTTTGTTACCTTAAATATATTATAAGTTATAAGTAACCATGTATATAAGGAACTTCAATATACACCATTTAGTTTATAAAAGACACAATTGTTCCCAGGGTCTTCCGTATAAACTGCTTGCAATTAACTAACTCAGAACTTATAGACATTACTTACTGATTTAATAATATCATATCAACAAGGGGGGTGTGAATGAATTTTAGTGTTTTAAAAATTAAAAAAATATTTGGAAGTAGGGCACGAATGTAGTTGTACTTGAGCGAACCCCATAGCAGGCAGATTAGGCTCCAACACGCCTGGGCTGGACCTTGTTTGTCGTTAGTAATCTTATCACAGATTGCCCACTCGTCTTCCTGTCTCTCAACAATCTAAAATTTGGATGAATAGTTAAAAAAGTAAAATGACATAAATTATCAATGACTACTACTACTACTACTATACATATAAAATAGCTACAATTATAAATTTTATTACATTTTTAATAATAATTACAACAATAATACACTCATAAAATATTTTCACAATTAATACACTTTTATATTTATTTATAATATTAGTGCAATTAGAATTCCTTAATTTAAGGAATTATTATATAATTATGATTCCTTAATTTAGAAATAGTTATCCTCATGACTTCTTCTCTCTCTCCTCATCCAGTACAACTGTATTACATAGTCCCTCGGCGTTCCCGTATACATCATCCATAAGCATTCTTACATTTTTCAATCGCCGTTCTTGTAATTCATCCTTTAATGGGTTCTACTGTATGATCTCTTATTTCTCCGTTAATATTTTCAAATGCCGCCGTTGCTTTGACCAGAACCACCACCGTCACCATCAGTATCAAAGTTTGCTGTAGTAAGACTTTTAAGTAATTTGATTTACAGTGACTTAAATTTGAGCGTGTTTTGGTGCAACTATTATTCTGGCAGTTGTTGGAAGAAACAACTAATTATAGCTAAGGATGCGCGACGTGTTGATATCCTATGTTTTAGGATAAACATGCGTTATAGGCTCCTAGACGGGACTTCCTGATTTAAAGATCTTCATGAAATTGTTAGTGAACTTAAGGTTAAACTAGATGCTGAAGTGGGTCCAGTTAGTGGCGTTTCAACTAAGATGACACGCGACATTGTCAGCAGGCTCTCAGTTGCAGCCCTGCAGGTGATGTGAAAACACTCTGCTGTATTGCGATTGAGAAAGCAAATGAATGGTTGGCTGCAGTTTCTAGTGTAAACTCAAATTGTAGAGGTAGCCAAAACACTGGAGGATTAAAACGGTTGCAGTTACGGTTGGTAGCCAAACATTCATACCAATGTAACAAATTCAGTGTTATTAGGTTTCTAATTTATTTTTAAAAAATCTATTATAGATTTTTTTATTTAATAGTGCAGTTGGTAACTAACACTTTATACAAATGTAACCAATTCAGTTTTATTGGGATACCAATTAATTAAAAAAATGTATTGTAGATTTTTTTTATAATGCAGATGGTAGCCAAACCTTAATACAAAGGTAACTAATTCAGTTTTATTGGGTTACCAATTAATTATAAAAAATGTATTATAGATTTTTTTTATAGCAGTTGGTAGCCAAACCTTAATACAAATGTAACCAACAAAAACTAAAATTGTTACCTTTGAAAGTTTTGGTTACCAATTCAGACTTGAAATTCTCTTGATTCCCACAAAAACTAAAATGGTTACCTTTGTATAAATATTTGGATACCAACTGCACTAAAATTTATCTTTTTCTCCTCTTAATTTCTGGACTAAATCAACCTTTGTCATAAGCTGTGGCCGGCGTCCATGGTGTTGAAGCGGCGGCGAAGGGGAGGATGAAGATAACCGGCGAAGGGGAGGAGGAAGATGACGTTTGCCAAATTTTGAATATTTGAATTTTAATTATTATTTTTGAATTTGAATTTGTTTTGTTTGTTAGATCCAAGATATTTGAATTTGAATTATTAATTATTGGTAGTTATTTCTCCTTGATTTTAGGTTTCCTTATTATTATGAATTGAATCCTATACTAATTCTTTAAATTAAGGAATTCTAATTGCACTAATATTGTAAACAAATATAAAAAATGTATTAATTGTGTAAATATTTTATAAGTGCACTAATAGTGTAATTACTTTCTAAATGTTGTATACTTATATAAAGGACCCTATAAAATACTAATATAACAAATACATCATACAAATAGGACTGTATAAGAAGATAATAATTTTAAGCAAATTAAGAGGCCCAAACACAGGGGAAGAGTGAAAATGCAAAGGGGATATTATAACATATATACCGTACGTACAATCAGGAAAAAAGAAAAAAATGCAAACTAACAATTCTTGATCCTGGACTGGACTCAATAAATTCTTTTGTGGGGAGGGGGGGGGGGGGGTGGGGGGTGGGGTTATTTCCTTTAAAAACCCATAGCTTCATAAAAAAATCCAAATACTAAAAGGGAAACTGTGAAAGTCACACTCCTATTCCTATAGCCATTATATATGTATAGGACTACTACTCAGTCATTTCCTTGGCCTCCTTTTTCCATTAAAACTTTCCCGGAAAATCAGCAACACCTGCTTCATCAATTACTATAACCTCATTCTCTCTAATTCTCTCACTCTCCTTAATGGATACCTTTAAGTTCGATAACCTAAAAACTGAAAAGGCAAACGCCATGCTAAGGTACCGTCGCCTCCGGAACGTTGCCAAATTCTTCCGAATACTCGAGTTCTGCCTCGCACTGCTCTTCCTCTCCTAGACTTCTTCTCGCCTTCCGTTCATCGTCAAAATCTCCCGCGACTATTTCCGCCAACTCATTGCCCTTGTCATCAGCCCTCTCTTCATCTTCCTACTCGGCAACGTCATCGTCCTCACTCTCCTCGCCAAATCAGGCCTACTCACTGCTCAATCTTCCGCCGCAACAAAGTCTGATACCAATCTTTATGATGAATTCACTAGAAACATAGAAAATAGCATCAAGTTAGAGCCGGATAATTGTCCTCCGCTGCCGTTAACGCCAAGATCTTTCGTCACGTCCCAATCACCTAAAACGTCTTGATCGCCGCAAGCGTAAACACGATAAACGCGCACAAGTCGGTTCCGTCGAGAGGGGGGATATTTTCGCGTGAGAATCGGTATATGTGAATTCACGAGGTTTATCGAAAGCGGATTTATATCGCGCTAGTGTATTGATATCGAGAGATAATAATAATTCTCTGTGAATAATCGATTATAATTGAAGAAGTGTATGAATGAATACATACCTCTTGGTGGAGACTTCCTTGCCAAGTTATACCCTCCTTGCTCAATTATCATGTACACCCACTACTTACGACACATTCCCTTTGCCCGATGGGTTCTCTTGAAATTTGCATGTAGTTTGTTCATTTGCTTTTGATCCTTTATTCTTCTACCAAATAGATTGTAATCCCATCCACATTAATGCATGGCAGGTTCTTTAGTCAACCGACATGCTTTTTCATCATTACAGGTCAAAGATTGTAGATATTTAAAATGTCTAAATGATTGATCCATTGACCCGACCCGGTCTTATAAGTTTGAAATGAAAATGATATGATGATTGGGCTTTAATGATTTTAATAATTGATAATAGAGACCCGATAGAATAAAAAGAATAAGCCCAATACATTTTTCTACCAAATAGATAAAATATCACGACCCAACATTGCCCCTAGTTTTTGTTGAGCAGAATGTTTAATAGAAAACTATAAACAATCCATGATATTTTCTTGAGAATCGATAAATGACAAGATGTAATTAAAAGCGTACCCATTTATTGTCCATGAAATGAAATGAAAGGAAGTTTAAGGGCCCGATTCGGAAAAGATTTCTAACCATTAGGTACGAGGATCCAAAACCTAACGCTTCCCATTCAAATTCCAAATTATTACTAGCATTTAATGCACCCGTCTCAAACAACATATGGCAAATCGGTATAAAGGATAACTTTACTAAATTTTGGCTTTTTTACTGTTCATTTGAAATTCGGCGCCTTTAAAATTTTCGATCTCTTCTCTCGCAAATCGTCACAAATGGCTTCTCAAAACCACGAGCAGAGTTCTCCCTATACTTGTAACACCCATCTTTGTGGTTCCCCAAACCCTAATCTTCGTGGGGGACTTCAGTACGAATCCCAAACAGAGAACCCAGAAAACCCCTCTCGACTATTATAGGAGTACGGAGGCGATTCTCGCGTGCTAACACTCCTTCTATCATATGGCGAAAATTTGAATCGAAGAGGTTGAACTTCGGTTCCATATTCGGATACCCATCTTTGTCGAGGTACCCAGATCTGGTGAGAAAATGTACCAGCGGCTTTGAAGGATGGACGGTAGTACGGTGACTTTCTTGGAGAAGGGGTTCGTTTCCTCTCCACGTTTTCATAGTGACCCTCTTTGGGGTTTTTTGGGTGTGATTTTTTCCTGGTGGTCTTAGAACTCCTACATCCACATTTCGCCTTCGTGGCCTTACGCCGTGAATTGGGTGTCGAACCCTCATTGGACTTTTTCTTCACTTGTCTACAAGATAGTGCGATCCGAGGAGAAGGGGTTCAAAGCCCCTCGCAAACATTCTCAGAAGTCCGGAGAGAAATTTGACAGACGTTTATTTGGTGAACACCCCCTTGAGCGATAGGGGATGGCACGAAAAATGGTTCTTTGTCAAAGGCCACGAAATCTCTCTCTTCCGAAACTGGGCGGTCGATGAAAAAATATCTGCGACTTTGGAGATGTTTCCGAAGAACGAGAAGTGGAGATGATGGAGCTATTTGACAACTTCCCGAAGGAGGAGTGGAAATACGGACTCCTCTCGAAGCAAGCATGGTTGTATGACCATAAGTGTAAGTATCAGTTTATTTCATATATATATATTTTTTGAGAATATTCCATAATATATAATTATAACATGGAATTGTTTGATTTGTGCAGTATCTTTGATCAGACCGAGCTCTGTAGAAATAAAGGAACTCGAAGATTTTTTATCTGGTAAGTCTTCGGAAGCAATTGAGGCCACCCCAACCGAAGCTACCCCCGAAGTGGATCCAACACCAGAAATTCATACGGATGAATTTCAAACAGAGGAAATAGAGGCCGAAGAGGTTCTCATACCAGAAGAGACCCTTCACTCTCGACAAAAGAGGAGGGCTACCAGAAAACCAAGGTCAGTCCCTATCGTAACTCCTCCCGAACCCATGCCAGAAACAGAACCAACCTCCAAAACTATTCCTCGATCAGGCGGCTTACTTGATCGTCCTGATCGAAGGAGTATACTTAGGACCAAAAAACTAAAAACAAAAATAACACCATTAAGCTCTAGAAGAACTCGGGGTTCCTCGGTCTTGGTCATTCCTCCTTCGTGCCCCCAGCAGAAATCTGGATCGAAGAGGATGGTGATCGGGGACGAAGGATTCCTACGTTATCCGAGAAGAGAAGCGTACCACGAGAGTCATCCAAGTTCCGCCTCCGCTCAACACCCAAAGAACCTACTTCAAACAAATCTCCGTGTAATCGAAACCGTTCATGCCGACCCTACACCCCGAGCATTACTCACTCTTTCCCGAAGGCGAGACCTTCTCTGAAGCGGCGGTCCTTGGTCGAGGTTATCGTCATGCGAAGCCGTGGGATCTCCGAGCCCTATGGCCCGAGTTCAACGCCAACTTTCCTTTTCGACCTCTTGGGGCTTTCGTTCGACCTGCACCGGCGATCACCGGTTCGATGATCACACAGATGAAATCTTCTCGACGAAGGAATGAGTTATCTGGCCAAGGTAAACAATAATGACTTCTTCCTTTACATCTCTATTTTCCTTCGAGCATTTTAGAATTTGACTTGAGTACTTTGAAAATGTGCAGGCTAATCTTTGTCTTGGACGATTGCGTCAAGAGACACATAAATGGAAAGCCGAGGAAGATTTCATGCGCCAAGAGATAAACATCTTTGAAATCGACCTTGGACCGAGAAAAAATTTGGTCGCGAAGATGCTTTTCATACCATCAATGGTCTTCAAAGAGAATTGGATCGGGCCAAGATGGATTTGAAGACATCTGATGACGAACTGAGGGCCACAAGAGATGAGTTGGCTGCATCCGAAGCCAGCCAACAAACCTTAACAAATCTGAATGCCGGTTTGGTTGAAGAGAACCTACTCTTGAAGGCGAAAAACGAGGAGTTCTCTTCAGCTAATCGAAGCTTAGTCTTACAACTTGGTGAAGCTGAGACGAAGATCCAGGATGAAGCTCGAAGGCATAAGACAAGCGTCATAAGCTCGCCGTAAGATAAAAGACCTTGAGGACGAGGCCCCATTACGGTGAAGAGCTTCAAAAGCATTCAGCAAGAGTATAGGGACTTCGGATGAACTCAATGTAGAGATTATGAAGGTTTATTCGGAGGATATGAGGATTTGTCGGGAGCGAGGAAAGAGAAGCTATCATTTGCTTTCAATTGGACCCGGCATTGCTCAATTAGATGATGAAGCGGTGCTGAATATATATCATGCTTTTGATTCTATGTAAATATTTAACTTTTATGTTCATGTAATTAATCGACTTAAATGAAATGAACATTTTATGCTTATTGATAAATCTTTAAGCATCTTGATTATAACTTCATTCCGATCGGTTTCTTGTCAATAATTTAGTATCAATAAGATGAACTATTGAATTAGATATGGCATATAATGAGTTAACTCATACAATGAAGTGAGTTGAATTTTACTGAGACGAGATTTAAGTTAAGCGAACTAAATGAACTCGAACTCAACACTTAAACAAAATAAATAACTTATACTCAGCAGAAGAGTGAGATCATTCATATGTGAAGTAAATTTAGACAACAAAAGAGATAATAACCAAGACATAAGGATTAATAATGACCATTGACTTACCACCACGATAAGATCAATATAGGACAAAAGGACTGGGGCTACCATCGAATGGCCGGTGAGGTCCTACCATACCTCCTTACACCATCGGACCGATAGTGACCATTGACTTATCACCCGATAAGATCAATATAGGACCAAAAGGACACAGGGCTACCATCGAATGGCGGTGAGTCCTACCATACCTCCTTACACCATCGGACAATATAGTGACCATTGACTTACCACCGATAAGATCAATATAGGACCAAAAGGAGGACTTGGGGCTACCATCGAATGGCCCGGTGAGTCCTACCATACCTCCTTACACCATCGGACCAATAGTGACCATTGACTTACCACCACTGATAAGATCGATGATAGGACCCGATAAGATCAATATAGGACCAAAAGGACTGGGGCTACCATCGAATGGCCATTGACTTACCACCACGATAAGTCCTACCATACCTCCTTACACCACCGGACCATCGGATCAATAAGACCGGTGATAATTTGTAGAAAAGTGATCTTTTATTGATATCAAACGGTTGTGTGTATGGACTTAGATAAGCCCGACTTGAACTTTATTGAAAATACTTAGAAGCCTTGCCAAAGCGTGCCATGTATTCTTAATTTCGGAACCATCAAGTGCCTTTAATCGATAAGTACCGGGCTTTGGTACTTCGATCACTTCATAGGGTCCTTCCCAATTCGGCATTAGCTTTCCCGTGTTTTGAGGCGTAGAAGCTTCGGCTTCTAAGAAACGAAGTCTCCCACTCGAATCTACTGAAGTTTTGACGCCCTTGTTATAATGTTTGGCCACTCTTCGTTGATAAGCAGCCAATTTGATTAAAGCTTCCTCTCTGACTTCGTCTAGCAGGTCCAAGTTAGCCTTCAGTCCTTCATCATTGTAGATTTCTTTGAATTGACCCACCCGAAGACTTGGAGATCCGATCTCGATTGGGACTAAGGCATCAGTACCATAGGCCAATCGGAAGGGCGAATCCCCTGTAGTAGTCCTCGGCGTAGTTCGGTATGCCCACAGCACGCTCAGCAATTCTTCTGGCCATCTCCCCTTAGCTTCATCCAATCTTCGCTTTATTCCATTCAGCAGCGTCCTGTTGGTCACCTCAACTTGCCCATTCGACTGTGGGTGAGCTATAGAAGTCTTCTTGTGCTGAATCCCCAAATCGTTCAAAAATTCTTCAAATTTTGAACCCACGAACTGGCGTCCATTGTCCGATATCAATACCTTAGGGATCCCAAAGCGAAACACCACAGACTCCTTTATAAACTTTAAGCACTCCTGTTCTGTTATCGACCGAAGCGGTTTCGCCTCTACCCACTTAGTCATATAATCAATAGCAACTATGACGAAGCTAACCTGACCTTTAGCTTTAGGTAACGGTCCCAATATATCTACCCCCCAGACAGCGAAGGGTATAGGAGATAGAATCGAGTATAACTCTTCCGGTGGCTGATGTGGGACCGGACTATTGAGCTGGCATTTTTCACATTTCTTGACGTACTCTGTAGCTTCTTTGAAAATTGTCGGCCAATAGTAACCTTGTCGAAGTACTTTATGTGCCAAAGACTTGGCAGCCATATGATCACCATAAATCCTTTATGAACTTCCCAAGAAGCATACTCGGCGGACGGAACCAAACATTTTAATAATGGTGAGGAAAACGCCAATCGATAAAGATCCCCATCAATAAGATGAAATTAGTACTCTTGTACTTGATCTTCTTTACAAAGATCGATCGATCGGAAGGAAGGACGCCATCCGCCAAATACTCGATGTAGGGGTCATCCAACGGTTTGTTCGATTCGATGCACATCAACGTTTCATCTTTGAACACTTTCATTCTTTGCAAAATTTCCAAATACACCGATCCATGAAAGACATCTCGCATCCAGTAGTGGCCAATTTCGACAAAGCATCAATGATAGAATTGTCGTTGCGCTCAATACCTTGAAACTCGATGAAGCAAAAAAATTGAAGTTGGTTTCTTAACTCGCCGGATATTTGATCATTCGGGTCCCCGAGCTTCATAATCTCCGACAAATTTTTACAACCAAGCGAGAATCACTATAGATAATTAAGCTGTTGGACTTGAGACTCTTTTGCTAATCGGACACCGCTTAACACCGCTTCATTACTCGGCCTCATTATTCGTTGCTTTAAACCCAAATCGATGGCTCTTGAACCTTAAATCCCTCGGACTTATTAGAATAATTCTCGCTCCACTAATGATCATCGTAGAGGATCCATCTGCATCATACAACGTCCACGCCTTCCCGACCTTTGAATAACGACCATCGCTTTCGATCGGAAGATTGACTTCCGATATTTCAGATCTCGCGGTGAGCGAACATTCAACGTATAAAGTCGGCCCAAGGCTTGGCCTTTGATGGCGATTCGGGGATGATACTCGATAAAAAGCGGGACAATTCCATAGTCCATGCCGCTAATCTATCCGAGACCTCGGCTTGCCCATCACCTTCTTGATGGTCGATCCAGGTGTAGGCGACCGAGTCGACCTTGAAAATCTTGCGAAGCTTTCTCTGGCAATTATTAAAGCAAAGGCAAATTTCTCAATGTTAGGATACACGGTTTGACATCTCGTGGGGCGTGGTGGCGTAATAGGCCGGATCTTTGCTTCCCACCGATCTCCGAATCAAAAGCGCTCCAGCTGCTTAAAGAATCGCCGCAAGGTACAAATATAAAGTCTCTCTTTGGGACGAGCTTGACCAATAAAGGAGCCGAAGACAGATATATCTTTATACTTTGAAAAGCATCTTCACACTTGGAAGTCCACTGGAACGTCTTCGCATTCTTCGGTCCCTTCAATGTATCAAAGAAAGGAAGACATCTTTCTGCAGATTTGGCGACGAACCTCCTTAAAGCCGCAATCCTACCCAATCGGGGATGATTTGAGCGTCTTTGAATGACCGAGAGTCTTCATGTCGAGGATGGCTGGATCTTCTCTGGATTGGCTTCGATGCCCCTTTGACTGACCAGATAACCCAGGAATTTTCCAGCACCAAGGCCGAAAGTACATTTGGTCGGGTTGAGTCGTAGTTGTTGATGACGAACAGTTTGAAAGCACTCCTCTAGATCGTCCAAATGTTTCTGAATTTGTATACTCTTCACAATCATATCATCTACATAAACCTCCATGTTCCTCCCCAGCTGTCTATCGAATATAAAGTTCATCATTCTCTGATAAGTAGCTCCAGCATTAATGAGGCCAAAAGTCATTTTTTTGTACGCATACACCGAACGGTGTGTAATGAATGCTGTTTTTGGAATGTCTTCTTTGCACATGGATATTTGATGATAACCTGAAAAAGCATCCATAAAACTTAATAATGCATACCCCGAAGTGGCATCGATGAGCTGATCGATGTGGGGCAGAGGATAAAAATCCTTCGGACAGGCTTTGTTGAGGTCGGTGTAGTCGATGCAAACCCGCCACTTTCCATTATGCTTCTGCACCAATACTACATTTGCTATCCACTCCGGGTAATCAATCTCGTAGATGAAGTCGTGACCCGACAATTTTGCAACCTCTTCATCGATGATCTTTTGACGTTTGGAGCAAATATCCGCTTCTTTCCGACGAGCTGGCTTTTTGAAGGATCTATCTCCGGTTTATGCTCAAGAACCTTAGGGTGACTCGGGCATATCTTGTGGCTCCCATGCAAAAATATCGACATAGCATCGTAAAAGTTCCATAAGATTCGTCAGAAGAGGTTACAGTAAGCAGAACCAATCTTCTTTGTCTTGTCGGCTTCAGATGACCAACTCAATTTCTCTGTCTCCCGGTGGGATTACCAATGATTCTGAAGCTCGCTCTCGGTGAAGGGTTCGATTTCAATTGCCATCGTCTTTCTTTGTTTACTAACCCCATTCCGGATGAAATGGCGTAATTCGATAACATCTAAGGGCAGATCCAAGTCACCCATCACCTCTCCTACTCCATGTCTTTGTGGGAACTTGATTTTGAAATGTGGGATGGAAATTACTGACTGAAGAAGGCTGTCAACGTAGGTCTTCCCAAAATGGCGCCAGAGTAGAATCCACATGCACAACATAAAATTTGCAAGTTTCTCTCCACTTCTTTGTGGGCGTCTTAGAAGATGACGAGGGAGTTCAATAAGGCAAGCCACTTTGTGGGATCGTTTAGAAACCATATAGAGGAGCCTCTTGTCAGACCTCCATTTTTTGTGCTCATCGAGATGCATTCTTTGATAAGCATGGGCATAAAGAATGTCCACCGAAGATCCGTTGTCTATCATCATGCGTTTCACATCCATTCGAGCCCACTTTGGCTTTGTGATCACCAATGCTCCTTCATGCGGTTCAATGGGTTAGAAGGATAATCCGCATCTGTAAATGAAATAACAGGTTCACGGAAAAGGCTGTCAACCTTGAGTAGCAAGATCTTATCGACATAATCTGAATCAAGATAAGACCTCCTCTTCTTCCCTACTAATTTCCCAGCAGATCCACCGGTTATTACATCAACGACTTGTCTTGGCGGTGGAGCATTTTGAACAGTGGTACTTGAAGCTGTTTGAAGCAGTGACGATTGATAACCTCTTGATTTTGGCGGTCTTTTCACCACATATTGAATCAATGAAGCCACTTTTAATTTTGTTTTCCACAAAATCCTTTAAATTACAACATTCATTAGTGTCGTGACCAAAGTGACTTGATGATAACCACAATATTTACGAGGGTTGCCATGTCCCGTTTTGTAATTATCACGAGGTGGTTCAAAGAAAGGTGGTTTCGGATCCGATCTAAAATTATCGACCTCTCGTATTCAACGGGTATAAACCTTATTAACCTTGGGGTAGGAGCAGTGCACATTCGCGCCTTGTCGCCACGAGTTATTATACTTCTTCGAATTACCTTCTGGCCTTTGGTTGTAACCTCCCCCTCTTCTCTGATCAACATCGGTCTTGGGAACCTCTACCTCCTTTGATTGGCTCAAAGAAGGATTCTTCAGACTATTCATAGCCTCTTCCACAACAATATAGCCCTCTGCCTTATCGAAGGCTTCTGCTAGGCTCTTCGGATGGTGAAACATCAATTTCTTTACCAATTTCTCCGATTTAACCAGATCCAGCCCATTCTGGAATAATCCAACAGCTTGGAGATCATTAAGATCGGACACCTGTCCGACCGCTTCCCTAAACCTCTTTACATATTGGCCTAAAGATTCATTGGTGAACTGCCGGACTTGTGCTAAAGAACCTGTAGGCTTCCCCCTTCTTCGGTTGCTTCCAAAACGAGCATGGAACTTATCACAAAGTTCAGTCCACGAGGAGATAGAATCCGATGGTAAAGTCCCCATCCACTGTCTAGCGTCTTTTCTCAAAGTAGTGACAAAAGTGTGACATTTAGCAGCATCAGTAAAGTCATAGTAATCCATTAGTCGGTCAAACGCCTGACTATGGTCATAAGGATCTCCTGACCCATCATAGCTCTCCATGCGAGGTAACTTTTGGTAGCATCGCTTTCTCCTTGAGAATATCGAGGAGGGTAAAAGGGATGCCTTCTTACGTAAATATCTTTCACCTGTTGGACCTCAGCCAATTGTTTTCGAAGTTCTTTCAACTCTCTAACCAGAAAATCAACACCTTCGGGTTGTGATGAGATCTCCTTTTCATGGGCGACACTAGGTTTTGGAATGGATCGACCCTTCCCTGCCGATCTCTTCACGCTTTTTACGGGACTTCTTGATTTACTAGGTCGTAAAATTTCATCCTCATAATGAGAACGATTGTGACGGTATTCTCCCCTTCGGGTTTCTGACATAATTTCTCTCGACCTGCTTCTTCGTCTTTCATCGTCACGATGAATTGATCTAACAACTGTCAGTGCCTTCTTCGAGGCCGAAGGCGTTCTGCTCCTCGATCTCCTCCTACTGTGAGAATGATCCCTGGACACATGCATAGAATGTTCCGGCTCCTTACCCTTCCGACGGGGTACCTCCTTATGCCTACTTCCGTCTTCGGAGTGAAAATGGCTAGATGCTTTCGTCTCTCAACTCATTCACCGAAGCATCATTCGGCTATATCTTCCTTTGTTTTAACAGAACCTCCAAAGCCTTATCCGCTTCGTCCGCCATCGTCGCCAACTTGGTAGCTCGGTCTTCTTGACCACTGGACGATGAGAGTCCGGTGGTGAACCGCCTACAGATTCGGATTGGGATCACGCCCCCTTATCGTCGTTGAAGACTAACTTCCGATCTGGCTCCACCATGGATCTTGGACGAAGTTCTTCGAATTGTTCTTAAGCCGTGCTCTCACGAAAGCACTTTTAGAAGGACCCAACCGATCCTTTTCTGAGATACGAGGCAGTGATGAACTAACAGCCATCGCCTGCCCTTCCGGTGTTCCATCTCTATTCCTCATCATCTTTTGAAGCAAATTTAAACAATTGTGATTGAAAAGAGCCCTCCTTCTAGCGCCAATGTTAACGCCAAGATCTTTCGTCACGTCCCAATCACCTAAAAGCGTCCACGATCACCGCAGCGTAAACACAATAAACACCACAAGCTTGGATGGGCGGTTTCCGTCGGGGATAGCTCAAAGCGTGAGAATCGGTATGTGAATTCACAAGGTTTATCGAAAGCGGAGGCTATATCGCTTTAGTGTATTGATATCGAGAGATAATAATAATTCTCGTGAATAATCGATTATAATTGAAGAAGTGTATGAATACATACCTCTTGGTGGAGACTTCCTTGCCAAGTTATAGTTATCTCCTCGCGTCGAATTACCCAGTGCACCCACTACTACTCCGACACATTCCCCTTTACCCGATGGGTTCACGCCATTGCGTGTAGTTTGTTCATTGCTTTTGATGATCATTATTACTACCGTAACCGATTGTAATCCCATCCACATTAATGCATGGCGAGTTCTTTAGTCAACCGACGTGCTTTTTCATCATTCTGGTCAAAGATTGTAGATATTTAAAATGTCTAAATGATTGATCCATTGACCCGCCCGGTCTTATAAGTTTGAAATAAAAATGATATGATGATTGGGCCTTTAATGATTTTAATAATTCAATAATAGAGACCCAATAGAATAAAAGAATAAAGCGTCAATACACTCTACCAAATACCAAATAGATAAAATATCACGACCCAACACGGAGGAAATCATTTACCAGGACAAGCAGATCATATGTGGAGTGAATACCGTAACTTCTGCTCCAAATTACGATGCAATTGAACTTACATTGGTGGCTGATCAGTCGGTTTCGGATCAGAAAGTTTATCGAAGGAGCCAGTCGGAGAATTTGAAGGGGGAGAATTCGGAGAATCCTTGTGGAAAACTCCGGCGGTCGGAGACCGAGAAATGCCTGGGAATTGAAAGATCCAGGACGGAGACGTTGGAGTTGGTGGATAAATTGAGCAACGAGGAATTCCAGCGTACAATAGAGGCCTTCATCGCCAAACAACTCAGGTTTCATAAAGAGGAGAAATTGGCCATTGTTCTTCCCCAACCCAGTCATGCTCACAGCTGACTTACCGTACTAATTTCAACCCAAAATAAGATGAATAAAAAAGACTTGTTCTTCCTATTTCATTTTTGGTTTTGTTGTGGATGCTATCTATGTATATATAGAAGTCTAATTCTATCAAAAAAAAATTGGCTACAAATAATTTTGGGCGCCGGATCCATACATTTTGACATTTTATGATCAATTTTAATTTGCTCCAAAATTCATATATATATTTTGTAAAGTTTAAAATTTTGAAACAGAATTATAAGTAGTATATCACAAACGACTAATGTGGAACGTAAATTTGATTTGATACAGAATCCGTGAGATCATGACACTCTGTGATCAATCTAAGCCCGTTGGCTAAGTGGATAAAGACTTTTCTTTCCTTGGTAAGTAGAGTATTTTAGTGAAGAAGGTAATTAATGTGATTAATTTAAACATCTTCATTCTTAAAGCATGAGTAAGTCGTTAGAAACATTAATTAATTGTCAACAAATGTAGTGAGTAATATTCGTTTAATTATGGAGTAGTAGCTATTATGCATCTGGCTAATTGTAAATCGTGTACTCCCTCCGTCTCCGTTCTTTAATATAGGTCGTTTTAGAGAAATGTTTTTATTTCTAAATATAAGTCGTTTGAAAATTTTAAGTAAGCATTAATTGCTTAGTTTCCAATATTACCCCAAGTAATAAATATAACTTTGGTTCTCTCACTATTTTTTACCCAATAAATAACACACTCTTTTTCCAATATAATTGCAATATAGACAATTAATAGTATATTTAATGTTTTATAATCATTTCCTTAATACTTGTGCACAACTCTAAAACGACCTATATTAAGGAACGGAAGGAGTATGAAATGAAACCATATATGTTGATGTGGAATAGTTATGTATGAGCTTAGCGGTTTCATCTGATTCTTCAACGTGTTGTAGTACATTTAAGTAGGCTTTTCAACCAAACTCATATGTGGAATAGTTATGTATGAGCTTAGCGGTTTCATATCAGTTTAGTTGAAAAGCCTACTTAACAAATTAACCATGGTTAGTTAGTTAGTTATTCGAAGTTTTTTTGTCCACGTTTTAGAATTCTAAACAAGTATTAAATATAACTTTAGTTCTCCCATTATTTTTTGCTCTATAAATAACAATATATTTTTCTAATATAAGTACAACACCGATCAGATCAGCTAAATTAAGATGGTATTGGTATTGCATGCTTTCTTCTCATAAATTACTGACTACATCATGTCCCCGCCCCTTCCCTTAATCTCTACTCTTCTTGTTGTTGGAATTTAACTCATACTTTTGACGTTCGACAAATGGTTTCGGTGGCCGAACCAGAATATTTTTAGAAGACTTAAAATATATCAATAAAAAAAATTATTTATTGACACTTGCAGTGCTTCTTTTAAATTTATTTTGGCCAATTATAGTATTTCACAACATCTTATTCCAACCATTGTAAACCTATGAATTGTGAGTCTAATAACTTTATATATATATATATCTATATATATATTAATTTTCCCCGAACTATGACACTATTAATGTGATGCCCCCAAAATTAGGTATACATCACCCATCTTGGGTAGTGATACATCGTATATGTAATTTAAATACAACTTACTAATATAAGCTGTACGTATAATAATACGATATAAACCATGAGTTTAAATACAAATAATGTCTACTAGATATTATACAAACTCAAAAAGGAGTCCTCATTACAATTATTATCACACTATTTCATGAATAGTGAGGACTACTAATCTTATCCTCTGGACCATTACTCCGCTCCCTCGACTCGTCTCAAATTTATGTTCTCATTTTCAAGAGAAACGGTGAAAGAAAAGGTGAAAGCTCAACTAGCCGAAGAAGAAATATTATGACTAAGATAATGCAGAATAAATTATCAATAGCCTTCAACATTGTTAAACCGATAAAATATAATAAACATCAAGTTTAAGCTGAATGTGAACAAGCAATCCATTAAAAGAGTCAGTAGAAAATAAAATCTACTATCTTTTATGATTTAAAAGGTTTTCATCATTTTATAAATTTGAGACTCAAACTTTAATAAATAATCCACATCATCGAATCACCGCGCACTACTACCAAGGATATTCTTTAAGTATCACGACCACAATTATTCCGCACTACGGGCCAAGAATAGTTGTGTATTCATTAATGGTCATGATCATGCCAACAATCTGTCCATCAATGCACTACTACTACATTTGAGGACTTTTACCACATCATTTGTAACATTACGGCCATGATTACACCGAATAATCCCTCGTCATAATCATACCAAGTCCATCCACGCTTCTATGTGTCACAGATGACTTTAAAAAAAACATGAGGATGATGACAATGATATAAGAATTCAATAAAACAAGTTCAAGAATTAAGTTATTCAGAACTAATAACATCCAAACTGTCAACACGATCATCGCTTTGTAGAGTAAAATTCAAGAATATCGAGAAAAATATTTCCATGAAAGGATCTTGGATGAAGCCTTGAAATGTCGAGGATATTCCACTAATTTCATGGAGTATAAGTCAAAGTTTTAACCAATTTGGGTATAATAAAGAATGGAATAACAAAAGAAATCACCATGCATGCGATAATCGCACATGCGAGTTATTCCATAGAATAATAAATAACGGAACCAAAGTCGTGAAATTCTGCAAGCGGGATGTTCCAACAGAATAATAAAGATGGAACCAGATCCGGTGTAAAACACACGATAGGATATTCCAACAGAATGATAAAAATCTAACGGTCGGTGTAAAACACACGCATGAGGATGTTCCAATGAGAATAATAAAGACGGAACGGGTTAGATTGTAAAACACACGCGAGGATGTTCCAATGTAATAATAGAAGAATGGAATAAAGAAGAAGATCACCAAGTATAGGGTGTGGCGCCCCAAAATAGGTCCATTCCATCCAACCCATTACGAGTCGCCAAATACATAAAGATGTAAATAACTACAACTTTACTATTACAACATATAAACTGTGAGTTTAAATACAGATATTGCCATCTAGACAATATCCACACGCAAATAAATCCCCATCATAATTATTGATACATTATTTTACAAAAATGGTGAGGACTACTAAACGACTCTCTCTAGAACCTTCATTCCATACCCCGACTAGTACTCGCTACATTCTCGCCTCCTGAGAAGAAAAATGGAACAACAAGGAAAAGGGTGAGCTCAACTAGCCCGATAGAAAGAATATTATGACTAAGATAATATACAACAAATTATCGTTAGTCTTCAACAGGAAAAAATCTAATAGAATACAATAGACAACAAATTTTAAATCAATATTCGCAGCGGAAATAATAATTCATTAGAAGAGTTAAGTAGAGAATGCAAACTACTATCTTCTATATATGAATTTAAAAGTTCATCGTCGATATTTTATCCCTGTAACATCAATCAATATATATCTGGAATCAAATATTCATCTTTGCACTACATGTGCCAAAGATATTCATCGATTGGTCATGTTCATCTAAACACTGCTCATCTTTGCACTACGGGCCAAAGATATTAATCGATCGGCCATGTTCATCTCAACACTGTTCATCTTTTGCACTACGGGCCAAAGATATTCATCAAGAAATCATTCATCTTTGCACTTCACAAAGCCAAAGATATTCAAGAATATCATCATTTAGGACCGAGGATGATGAAAATATTTTAAAGAAACGAATCCGGTGAAACAAAATGACAAGGATTAAGGATTCGTACTTTGTTTTATCCACGCCCAAAAATACCTCAAAAATAATCACGGTGGTGTAAAATTCAAGAATGATCAAAACATGGATACAATCAAAGCTAGTATCCGAATAGATATTTTTATTTAAAAGAAAAATTTTCATTTTTATTGAATAGTGTCGATGATTCGTGAATAGTGTCAGATATCGTGAATAGGCCTTATCACGTGAATAGTAACTCAGACACCAAAAGATAAAATTCCAAAAAAACATCTTCACGCTTCATGAATAGTACTCGTGAATAAGAATCGTGAATAAGTAACTCATGAATAGTAACTCGTGAATAGTAACTCATGAATAAGTAACCCCGACATGAAAAAGTTCCAAATTTGATAAAAAGTTCCAACCAATATTTCAAAGATAATGATATTGAAGAAATAATATCATTTGAGAAGAAAATAACATCCCTTACCTCGAAAGACAAGATCTTACAGTTGAAACGGATATAAGGCTATGACTTGAACTTGCACAGTATAGCAATACTCAAAGTATACTCAAAATACTCACAAGAATACGCCGATAATATAGAGAGAGAAAACTTGAGTTTACGGTGTGATTTTCAATTCTAACCCAAGCACCCTATTTATAGGAAATTCTTTGTAACACCAAAGCAGAAAATTGAATATAATAATATTATTTATAAACAAAATTCCTTAGCCCACCTTTGAAATCTGATTTCAGCCATAGCACATGTTAAATGAGGTTCACAAACTCACCAAAAACGTTTTTCTCAAAATAATTAATTAAAACTCCCAAAAATCAATTATTTCGGAACTCAAAACTTCAATAATTCATAATAAATAGCCCTTTTATCAGAAAATTCGAATCTCGCGAGTTTTATAGAAAATTCAATTCTCTACAACTTTGCAGAAGAAAGTTTTTCCAAATTCCAAACAGAAATTGACCGAAATCCACAAACGGACGATTTTACAGGCTATAATCAAATTTCAGTCAAGAAATGGGGTCCACCGACACACAAAACATGTGTTAATCATTTAATGCCACAAAAATACTCTTCCTCCTCATATACTCATATATCCCACATTCATTATAAAAATATCACCGTTAATATATTATTAAAATAATATATTTAAATGAATTATTTTATCAGAAAATGATAAAATATTAATTTTCAACAATTGTCATTTTAAAAATTTTCTCCATCTATATCCACATAAAATCAATATTTTTCTCATCATATAAATCAATAATTAATTATTCACAAATAATATTTCTTGAATCACAAGATCTTGCAACTGCAGTGCCTCAGAAAGAGGGGCTTTCCAATAAGGATCTCTCCTCTACTTGGCGCGCAATTAGGTAGTGACCAAACCTCTCCTTAGACGTAACTTTCTAGACATTGCCAATAATGTTTTCTAATAATATTATTGAGATAATATGAATTATTGCTCAGATAATGGAAAATACGTGTAATGACAATTTATTGAAACAATGATAATATAAAATATTAATGCATCAATTATTGAATCAATAAAATAAAATCTTTGAGCGATAATTACTTGTAATAATTATTGAATAGTGCCTTCTTACGTAAGAATCAATAATTTGTGCAATCTTGTGTCTTCTTTGTTCAACAACGCCAGCGTATTAGTGTGTTTTAACCACCGGGTATTCCAACAAGATAATCTTGAATAACTACGCCAGTTATTTATAAACAACTTATATTTGTCGTTTTCTTCATCCAATCGCTTTTCAGTTATGGGGCCCAATAAAGATCGCTGCCCGTGTCATGCGAATATTCCCCCACCAAACGAATATTCCCAAACAATAATGAATATTTTATCACCACTTGCTTATTCAAATATTTCACATTTTACCCATAACTAACCACATTAATCAAATCCACCCTTACTATTTCAAAATAATAAATAAAGGAAATTCCTTTTATTTAAAAATTTCGGGGTCTTACATAGGGGATTTCACAGATATCTGAGTTATTCCAATGAATAAATAAGAATGGAATAACAAAAGAAGTTCTCTTCATGAATACTGAAAGAATAACACTCTTACGGTACAACAAACAAATAATATTCCCTACCTGAAGAACTGAATATTGGCAAAGTGAAGTATGAGAATACTTTTCTTCTTCTCTCTATAGTTTCTCTCTCTAGAGTTTCAAGTGAATTCGTCAAAGAAAATAATGAAGGAATGAAAGCTTTATTTATAGGAAAATAGAATGCGTAGTAATTAATCCATGAACTATTCAGATTGATTTACTTTAATCTGACGGTCCATATTTAAAGCAAAATCTTTTAAATAAAATATAATATATTCTATTTATATAAAAATATTTTACTATGCAAACACTATGCAAAACACTACGAAAAAATACTATGCATAATAAAATATAATATATTTTATTTATAGAATAACTTTAATAAAGATTTACATTTTTATATAAAAAGATGTTTCGCTTTTATTACGTTAATAATACGAATAAAACAAAACGTCATTATCGCTATAATAATTCATATTATTAATCGATAATAATGGAATCAAACCGAGTGACTTCTCACATAAGATCGATAATCAATACCGGTGTGCTACTACGCAACCAATAACGACATCGCATACTTTTTACTACTAATGAGTAGTTCAACAAAGATCAACCAGAAACTTCCGCCGTTATTATTTTAATAAAATATTTTTGTCGCTTTTCCCAATCCGACAATAATTACATTATGGGGTCCACCAATGATTGAGCCGTTATGCGAATATTCCTCGCTAAACCAGAATATTCCCCGACCAATCGAATATAATATAATCACTTGCATATTTTGCAAAATTTATAAATATTACCCACAACTATAACATTATATCAAATTATTCCATAATATTCAAAAATAATATTTATAGAAAATTCATCTTTATTTATAAAAGCTGGGGTCTTACAATTAATCTGACTTTGAAATTTTTAGTCAACTGATTAGCTACTTTTATAGATAAATTATAAATTATAATATTATATATTCAAAACCTTATATATTGTGGTTCTGGTCATCTTCTTTGGAGATAACTGAGAGTAGTCACTCAAAACAAGAAAATAAATTAAGTTATATATTCTCATTTACAAAAAAATTGATACCAATGTATGATTAAGTCAATAAGACAAATGAGTGTAATATTAATTAATCATCAAATTTATTTAACATTATTTTACCTTATAGTAATATCGTTAATTTATTATAGGTGAAAAGACATGAAAAAACAAATAAATTAATGCCATCAGATCATAACAAAGATCAAATTTAATTAATATTAACATGTTTCAGATTCCAGAGTTAGAGGGTCATATGACCCCCCCTAGTTCCGCCCATGAGTGGTCCTCCTATAAGCCAAGCACAAAGTGTAATTGGACTTGGAGATTTATTAGTAGTCCGATTTTGAGTTTTATTAATATATTGAACATCATGTGTTTGAGCTAATGTTATAGCAGTTATGGTTTTTTTAGTTATTATAAAAATATTATTTGATGTGTGAATCATTGTAGAGTATGTGAGACATCTAATGAATACATCAAACAAACAGGACTAGTCAAATTGATAAATCTACATGTTCTTATATTTCCTTCTTTCCTATAATATTTGTAGTTGATAATATTCCATTATGCAGTTATGAATTTTGAACCACGCTTCACTTACTTTTCTTCTCCATAATCTTAAGAAAAACACTTGATCAAATAAATATTTAAGATTCTGAACCAACTAGTGATACCCAATTTTTTCTATCTTGTTCAACTTTTTTTCCTTAATGGTATTTGCTTTTCACTAGGAATGGGGTCTGTAATCATATTAAGGGGGTTCACATGACCTAATTGAATTGAATGTGCAATTAGGGTTCCACGGCTTCATTAAGGGTGCAAATTAGGGTTTTCGCATAACCTGAAAAGGAAATAAAAGGCGGAAAAATCGAGAAATAAATGTGGAGACTGCGAAAAGCCTCCGTGTGTCGAATTAAGCAGAGAAGGCTCGTGGAAGCGGCTCGTTTTGGGAATTGATTGAGGATTGGATTGGCTAGAAGGGAGAGGGCGGCGGGGCAATATGGGCATTACTCGAAGGAGGAAAAAGGTATTTACGGAATTTTCACGAATTTTCACGAAAGGTATGTGCCTTTGCATGACTACTTTCGAAAACCTATAAATACCCCTTCCATTCCATTTGGAAGGGGACTTTTCTCTGACGGACTCAAGACTTAGACTCTTGGAAGATCGAAAAGGACCCTTTTGGTGACTTAAAGGCTTGGAGATTCCACTAAAAAGCACTAGAAAGGGGTTTGGACATTCTCTCGAACTTCGAAGGTCTCGAGAAGGCTCTTGGAATCCTGTTACCTAACACGGTTCCGGATTCTAGGGAGTTACGCCCGCAGCGCGTCGTTAGATGTGCCCACTGTCGTTCTCCCTCTTGATCGATCGATTAATTAGTACTTTTCGTGGATTTTCTCTCCTCCTCGTGACCACGAAACCACAACCCTAGCAGTGCGATTTCCTTGCCCACATTTATTTAAGCGACTCTGCTTTGGGGAGGTGTAGAATTCGTGAAAGGTATGCCCTGACTTCGAAGTGGGAGAACTACGGGAAGAAAGGCTGCTTCGCTGACAAGCGGCATTACCTCACCGGATCCAGTTCAAGGCAAAGCCACTCGAAGCTTTCAAAGTATGAGCACGGATTTTGACCAACCACTTATTGAAGGCGGCGGCGGAAGGAAGTTCGACATCACCACATATAGCGATCAACAACAAACCAAGCCTTGAAAGCAAAGGCGAGGATGTGGTGGGAACCGAAGCGAATGATGTGCTGTTGGAGATGCTCGAGGCATTGAAGGAAGCACGAGAAGGCAAGGAATGATGATGGCCGTGATCTTTGAAAATCTGAGAGGAAGCGAAGAGGAGATGGGGAATTTCCGCCATCGGTTGATCTGATTCCACTTTCGAGGCCGTGTTCGGGGAAGTTTGCATGGGGAACAAGCGGTGTGGAAGGCAACAATAATGGTAGCAACAAACAAAAGAACCACATTGTACCTCCATTAGCGGAAAATCAATTGGTTCGATAATCAACTTGGAAGCCCGAGCGGTGGTGGCGTGCCTGACCTAGGATGGAAGCAACTGACCTCGAGCGAACATCATCTCGACTCTTATTCCATCATTTTCCACGGTCTGAATACCGACCATTCAAGCGATATCCGGTGAATGAGCGGTGACTTCCACGGTGCGGTATTCGTGATCTGAAGTGTCCATCGACCAATTTCTCTACCATACACACCGCCGTCGACGGTATATCCTGACACCCGGAGAGTTCACGCTTCTGAGCCGTATGTGGCGAAGGATGATATGATTAGCGTGATCAATCAACTTCATGAACAGACATCTCGACCCTCGGGTTGGACTTTACTCCTCCTTACCCTGCACACATTCGGAGCAACCTTACCCGATAGGGTATATTGAGCACCCATGATTTCAAAAATCTGGCGGGGAAAAAGGAAATGCTAGGGAACATATTGCGAGGTTTGTAAAGTCGATGTCTCAAGTGGCTCGGATATAATGAAGTGAACAACCACAACTTGTTGATCACGGGAATTCAACAAGACTTTTTGTGAGACGAGTGCCTTTAGTTGGTACTACTGATTTGGAGAAGAATTCGATCCATGATTGGGATGACTTAAAATTACAATTTTTGAGAAATTTTTCTATATGCGAAGCAGGTAACCATTGTGGAGCTTATGCGGTTCAGCGAAACCAAATGAGAGTTGTCAGATTATGTTGTGAGTTGGGGCCGAACACGAAGTGTGAAGCGATTGAAGAAAAGAACTTAGTCGACATTTGCAACAATGGTGCCTTGGATTCTTTCAAGCCCCCTCATCATCACTGAGGCTTGTGATTCCTTGCGACCCTCTCATCCTTTGCACAAGACTTGGGAGGAATCGTGACATTGCCCACTAACCATGCAGCGGTTACATGGAAGAGGCGAAGGGCGACAAGCGTGGCTT
Organism: Panax quinquefolius; assembly: GCA_020205615.1. Taxonomy (NCBI): domain Eukaryota; kingdom Viridiplantae; phylum Streptophyta; class Magnoliopsida; order Apiales; family Araliaceae; genus Panax; species Panax quinquefolius. The sequence goes on from CM035169.1 coordinate 12,873,537, forward strand.
TGGTGACTCTCGGTCGAAAAACCCGAGAAAGAAAGAAAGGAAACGAGAAAAATTTTAGCAAGAAGCGAGAGGAAAGCACGAAGAAACAAATATCGAAAGCCGGTCCGGGAGGCTATCACATGTAGTGAGAAAGCATTGAGGGGTTTGTATGAACAATGGGTTGAACATGGGTGGTGAAACCCCGAGGCCTAGATTTGCGGTGTGGAAGAAATAAAGAAGACCGGACTTACATGTATTCCACCAATCGCGGGACACTCAGCGATGGATTGTTATAGCTGCGGAGGATATTCCACGAAAATTTGGCAAATGGGGAGATTGAACTTGGAAAAGAAAGTAGTGTTCATGACAAGCCATTGCCCGAACCACAAAGGGAAGGAAGCGTGCTGACTTTGTTATTTCTGACACGAGCCCGAAGTGGAGATGATGATGGAAGAAAAGGAGAGTGTGATCCGGGACTGCGGTGGTGGCATTGATGAAGCGGAGCGAGTTGAGAAATTTTTTGATCAGATAGGATTGGCGAGGAAGCGAGATTGAAATGACGGGGCGATTATCAAAGGTTGCAAAGCGGGGAGACTTGCGTGGCCATAATGAAAGGATTTATGAAGGCGATGGAGGAAGAAGAAAATAAGATATCTTTCTCAAAAGGCGATAGAGAGATAAGATACCGCGCATGTGTAGTAGTTGTATGTGCGGCGATGTCAGCGGCATTGAGGTCTTGGAGGGCATTTATTGACAATGGGCGTACGTAAATATTATACCTACTGCAGTGTTCAAGCAGTTAGGCTGCTTAGGAGAAGAAGATTGTGAAGGAACAAATGAACATTACGGATTCATGATCAAAGCCACGAGAACCCTAGGACACGTTAAGGTGGACATCTGAGTTGGGAAGATTCGAGGGGCTGTAATGTTCCATGTTGTTTAGTGGTGGATGCATCATATCATGTCTTCTTTGGGAAGGGTTTGGCAAAAGCGACTACGGGGTGGTACCCTCGGTCTTTCGTGATGCTTAAAAGCTATTTGGAAAGGGAGAGAAGTGAAGGTACAATGACTCGGAATCCCTTTGGACGGAGGAGGCACACATCTTTGAAGCAACTTTCTTTGATGATGTCATTTGAAGAGGAGAGAAACAGTTACGAGACTGATTCCCTAAGACTAGCAATTTGGGAGGAAGTGCGAGGAAGATAAGTTCGTACTGCGAAAAAGAAAGAAGAAGATCTCGAGCGTGGAGAATGTTCTAAAAATAAGAAGCCCGGTGGAAGAAGGAAGAGAAGAAAAGAAAAGGCCGACCAAATCACGAAGATGCGAAATATAATAAATGTCAAGCGGTTGGCACAATCGAGGAGGGCGAGGAAGGCGAAATGGGAGAGGGTTGTTAAAACTGCGGAAAAGTGGTGTTTCGATTATGGCGATCTGAGGGAAGAGCCCTTGGAAGTGTGTGAACCAATGGCTCGGGGGAGGTGTCCCCAGCTCCGTGATAATAATGAAGAAGAAGAATTTGTCTGTGAAGGTAGAACCCGGCTCGAGAATGCTTTGAGGATAGGCGAAAACCTCAACAAAATGAATTAGAGGAAGTTAATTTATGCGAGAGGAAGAGCATGAGGCAGAGCTTATGTCGACAAGAATTGGATGTTAAGCGGAAGGAGAAGCTCGTCTGATTATTGCGAGAATATAGGGATGTCTTTGCTTGGAATTCTGACGAGATGCGGAATTGACAAGGATCTTGTGGAGCCTGATCTAAACATAAGTCAGGGAATGAAGCCCGATCAAAGCAAGCACCTCATGACTATGCACTGAAGTAGAAACTCAAATAAAGGAAGAAATCGAGAAGTTCTTTGGAAGTAGGGTTCATCAAAGCCGATTGACATCGATATGGCTATCGACATTGTCTGCAGGTAAAGAAGTCGAATGGAATGACTTCTGAATATGTGTGGATTTGAGGAGATTTGAACAAGGCGTACCCAAAGGACATGTACCCATTACCCAACATAGACACTTTGGTAGATCTGACGGCTAATCATGAGATGATGTCATTCATGGGCCGGGTTTGTGGGTTCTGATCGGATAAAGATGTAAAGTAGAAGATCACGAGTTAATGACCTTTCGTACCCGTTTGGGAATTTCTACTATGTAGTAATGCCATTCGGGTTGAAGAAGCAGAGGGCAACTTATCGAAAGGCGATGCGCGCCGTATTTCACGACATGATTCATGATATAGTGGAGGACTACGTAGATGACATAGTAGTGAAATCCAAGAAAGCGATAACTTCGTATGGAGGACACTGAGGAAAGTGTTGGCGGTCTTAGAAGGTATAAGTTGAGGATGAATCAGAAGAAGTGCGCCTTTGGGATGGCCAATTTGGAAAATTCTTGGGCTTCTTGGTGCCTGATAGAGGCTTAGAGGTGGACCCGAAGCAAAGCGAAAGCAATCGAGAGATGCCCCCCACCAGCAGAGAAAGCAGTTGAAGAGCTTTCTAGGGAAAGTTTATATACATGAGAAGATTCATACCGGCGTTAAGCAGAGAAGTCACAGAACCTTTTGGAAAATTGCTAAAAGGAAAGGCCTGATGGAATGAGGGCAAAACCAACAACGAGCGTTTGAGAAGGTGAAAAGAATTTTGGCTTGGCCTGACAAACAATGGTAGTGCCACAAAGAGGAATCTGAATTGCGGTTGTACATCACATCTACCGAGAAGTCCATGGGTGGATTGATCGCATGAGGAGGAGGACGGAGAAAGAAACACATATATTACATTAATAGGATAATCAGGGGCCAGGAAACCGGTATTCCAAGTGAGAGGCATTGTCTAGCATTGGTATTCATTCTTGCGAGAAAATGCGGCATTATTTTTTTTTAGCACACGAAATAAAGCTTGCAACAAAAAGCGATCGATCGGATATACTATTAACTAAGCCGACATTAGTAGGAAGACACGCGGATGGATGATGATTCTTTGAGTCGACATCAAATGTGTAACAAGAAAGCGTCCGATGTCAAGCCTTGGCGGGACTTCTTTGGCTCGATTTCAAATGGAGAATATGAACCCCTTACGAGGATCTTAGGGTGAAGAAGTAGAATCAATCGAGTTGAAAAATGAGGACCCGAGAATGGTGGAGTTTGGCTTTTGATGGATCATCGCGCGAAGGTAAAAAGGCGGGGCGGGAGTGGTGTTGACCACTAAAGAAGGAAATGAAGTGGCCTTGTCATACAAATTGGATTTCCGCACACAAACAATGAAGCGAGAATATGAGGCGTTCATACTAGGATTGTTGGCGACTCACGAATTGGGAGCAAATATCTTAAAGTAAAGGGAGATTCAAACCTCATAGTCTGACAGATAAGAGGCCAATTTGGAGTGAAGGAACTATCTTGGCACCATATCGATTTGTAGCACAAAAAGGTGATGGAGGCTTTCGAGAAGGTGGTGATTGAATATGTGCGAAGGGCAGAATAAACAACTGATGCCTATAGCGATAGCATCTCGAGTCTATGTCGAGGTGAAAATTTGGATGTAAAGGTAATGAAGAGAACCCTCCGACCACGGTGCTAAATTTGTTCCCCAAGAGGCATAATAGATGATTGGCGTCGACATCTCAATCGATTGAAAACAAAGGAGGAACAATACCTCTAGTAAAATTCTGAAATCTGACATCATCAAAGGTGTCTTGTATCACAAAAAGCGGATGGTGTGTTGACACGATCTTAGGGAGGCGGGAAGCGAGATAGAGTCTTACAGCGGTGCGTGGCGAGAAGCGTGGATTAGCGGGACATAGAAGCTTATGTCGTGAGGCTGCTGGCGTCGAGGTATTATTGGCTGAAATGAAGAAGAAGCGGATGCCCCTGGCCTTGATGTGTTTCATGCCAAGAATACCTGGGGAGGATGAATCGCCTTCATTGAAGATATAGTGGATTGGCGAATCCCTTATGTGGAGTTCTTTGCAAAGCGGGACTCTTAGGCCAAAAAAAAAAAAGCCTTGATTATAATCGAGAGGAAGTCGCAGCGTTTCTTCTTGAGAATGGAGAATTGTTTAGAAGGGGATTGATGGCAAGCCCTACGATTATGCGGAACTAGGTGAAGCCGAAGATTTGGTTTACGAATGCCTGAGGATGAACACACGAGGGGAGCGAGTTGTCTGAACACAACTTATCGATCATAGTTCTCTTGGCGAAGATGGAGGAGATAGTCTAGAATTTGTTAAAAAGTGCCACATTTGTCGAATCATGGAAACTTGATCCATGCTCCATGAGTGGATTTGCGAACCATGGTGACACCATGGCCACTTTCATACATGGGGAATGGATCTTATAGGTCTGTTCACCCTAATTCAAAGGTAACATATGGATTTTAAGCGCCATAGAGATGTACCTGAAAGTGGGTGGAAGCGATACCCTTGAAGAAAGGCGGGACGGCGGTGGCCAATTTTATCAAAGAGCACATCATTTCTTGGTTTGAATCCAGAAGATAATTTTATCGGATAATGGAACTCCTTTCATCAATAGGGATGTCAAAAATCGATGGAAAGATCTGAGGGTGAAACATTTACAAGTCGTCACCATATTACGAGAAAATGACGGATGACGGAGCTCTACAAACAAAACCTTGATAAAAATTTTATCAAAACCCTGAGCGATCATCACCAGAAGACATGGCGAGAACAATTACCGATAAGCGTTATGGGCATATCGAACTTAAAAAAAAGGAAGCTTCTGGTGAGACCCCATATCTTTGGTTTATGGTGAAGAAAATTTATTTTGCCATTGAAATAGAAATACCTTGGCTCGAATGAGACTTGAAGCTTAGTCGAGGAAGAAAAGCCAGGCCAGTGACCACAGAGGCATTAGTTGACTTTCGAGATAAGGCTAAAGAAAAGCAGAGCAGTACCATGAAAGGCTGCGACGACAATCACAATACATGATGATAGTACGGCCAATTTTGGTGGGGGACTGGTACTCAAAAGCAATGACTCAAGTCGTGAGGGGACCCTGACCACCAAATTTTACCCCAAATGGGAAGGCCCATATAAGTCTGAGAGATCTCTAAAAGCGGGTATTGCAAGATATCTCGTGTGGGATCGAGATCTTTATCTCGGGCCCATTGAACTTGAAGTGGGTAAAGAAATATTACACATGAGAAGAGCATCACAAAAGTTATACTTTCGACTTCAAAAGTAATCGAGGCTTTTTGACTAAGTCTGACCCTTGGAAGTTACACTTTCAAACTTCAAAAGTGATCGAGGACACGATTAACGACCCTCGGCAGTTACACTTTCAACTTCAAAAGTGGTGAGGCTTTTTGAGTTTAAGCCCTCGACCCGAAAGTTACACTTTATCTTTAAAAGTGACAAACTTTATGCTTTATTAAACAAAAGCAAGAAAGTTACACTTTACCTCTAAAAGTGGCAATCGTTATGCTTTCTTCGACAAAAGCAAGATTTCTTAATGAAGCGTTATGCTTTTTCGTTAAAAGCAATTTTATTATCAATAAATTTACAAACTTTCACTTTTACTTGAATATTATTTTAAATTTCTTAAGAAAAAAAGAGTATAAAAGTCGAGTTTTGGTTTGTGAAAACTATATATACATGTTTTGATAAAATTCATATTTACTTGTGGTTGTCTTTTAATATTAATTTGAATAACTTGAGATTGATGATAAATATTGAATTTTAAGGAATCATTCAAATTAAAAGCAATCAACAAGGTTGAAGAAACTACATTTTGATAAATGAAACATGTGTAAATGAGTTTTAAAGCGGAAATCGAAATCGAAAAAAAAACTACTACTGACAAGTTATGATCTCTAAAAGGCCAAGACATATCAAAGCTGAAGAGGAGGCATAGCTAAAGCTTCCAAGTCGTGATGGTAGCATCTCGAACCTTAAGATTTGCGACTTTCGACTCCTTAACTTGTTGGGTAGTTATTTCTATATCCGTCGTTGGCACTCCACATCACGAAATTTAGCATTTAGATCCGAAAATTTGGTCCTCTAAATCTTGAAATTTGGATCTTGGTTTGTTGGCGATTTCATCAAGCTCGAAAATTTGCCTTTGAAAGGAATCATCTTCACACTTACGTCACAATGACCTCGAGCGTGGTGAAACAAGATTAAAACTTGATTTGAGAAGATCGGTCCCTAACACGAAAGGAGACATGTATCGACACCTTGACGACGAGGTCATTCACATCATCACTAAACCTCTTGAGTCCTCGGCTCGTAAGGAATATAAAAAGGCAGTGTCTGACCCGAAACAAGGCTTGCAAGGTGAGTGCAGGAAGAAGGTTTGGGTGGAAGGCATCTTAATAATCAATCGATCAATATCTCTGCGGAAAGCAGAAAGCTAGGAGGCGCTCAGTTTTTCTGACTAGGAGATGATATCGAAAACCCCTCCACGGAATAAGATCCCCACTTGGATTGAAGGAAGCTCTGGGCGAAGCCACTTTAAGCGCCACGTAGAATTTGACAAGACAAGAGATGGAGGATCGGAAAGATCTTTGTATGGTGATGATTCCTCGAAGCCTTGGCCACTGGAGGATAACGAAGGTCTTTATAAAAGCGAGTGGGCGACATCCAGGATGGAGAACATCAAACAAAGCTAGGGCCTCAGCGAAGGTGAAAGCAAATCTTTCATCTTCTCACTCACGAAAACAAAAAATGTCAAAGCATAATATATTAAAAAAAAAAAAAAAAAAAAAGATACTCTGATATATTGAAAGAAAGATACTCACTGATATAGCCGATGGAAAAAGTCGGGGAGATGCATGCGGAGGCGGGAATGTCATTTAATCCACCCAGTACTATCGATAAAGCCCTCACGATCGATCACTAACTTCGGCGGACTCATACGGGAGGATAGACATCAACAATAGTCTCGGAAGGATTCCCCCCGAGGAGGTAGGAGCCTTATTAGCATCTTTAGGCCCATCGTATGGAGAAGTTATAGGAAGGATTGAAGAAATCGGTGTATCACCCACGGCGGGACTTGGGCTTACATCGGATAAAAAGTGTCTTTAGCATCGAGGCTAACCTGATCATTATCACGAAGAAGGCGACTCGACACCGATAAGGATAGGTTGAGAAGGCTCACGGTAGTGAAGCCAGCTGCGACTACCTCGTGTGTAGTACGAGAAATAAACCCGAGAGGAACATCATAATCCCTCTTCATTGACCTCTATGATCGAAAATCAAGAAAATAAATACATAAGGAAACACGAAAGCAACTATATCGAGGATAAAAAAAAAATATATATATATGGAAATGTCACAAAAAATTTACCAAATTTCTACATTGCTTCTTGGCCAGGACCCTCATTTTGTGCGGCATACTAGAACTAGCATCATCGAGAGGGCGTTTCGATGATGGCTTTAAGCGAAGCCTAATAGCGGGACGACTAGCAGGAACCACGATAGAAGTAATAGGAGGATCCACCTCGAGAATCGATAGTGGTAGATGCTTTCGCTTTAGAGCGGGTGATTCTCATTTCCTCGGCACGAGAGGATCCTTGGGGAGGGCGAAGAAGGAGGTATCTCATGATAGAGATCGTGAGGCGAAGCCGTGGTGGAAGACTCACGGAGGTAATAGGGACGTGTGCACGGAGAATAGTTGGGTCCTTGAGGATGAATGCCTCTTGCCCAGGGATGAGAAGACTTAAGCATCGAGCCTCGCGCTCGATGGCCGACTCTTGGTTGACCAGCGTTACGAGCGGATAGTGGTCTTAGGAGAACATAGCAACTTTGGCCCATTGGAGCGTTCGGGAATAGAAAGCGGTAGAGAACAAATCGAAGTATCATCCCCATCTTTTAAGATTGACACTTGATAATTCGCTCATTTGGTAGTATATCGTGATCAGAGAATCATTCGGTGTAACAAAAGGAAGGATTTATGAGGAGCATTTGGAGGCCTTGGAAATGCCACGTAAAAAGAGGAGAGGTAGAGACAAAGTTGAGAAGGCGGTCTCATAAGTCTCGACAAGTGTGGCGAAAAAAGGGCGCTCTGGTCGAATCAAGCGCCTCGTGACCTGTGAGGAGAATAAAGCGCGATGCAAAACCATTATCTTGACGAAGTAAGGAAGCTCCGTGGCAGAAGGAAGGCGAACCAAGACAACGAAGAACCACTCGATTATTTGATATCGAGTAGGGGCGAAAGTGATGCCTATAGAAGTGGGGCGGGGCGGCCTTTTTATGCGAAACAATAGTGTGTATGGACGGTACATAAAGCATGAAGAATCATCGATAAAATCCGTAAATCTGAATTAGATCGGTGATCGATCCGGTAGTGTCACGAGGGACGATGTTCTTGTGATGAAGAAGGATCGAAATTGCTTTTCTTCTTAGGAAAATGTGCGGGAGTAGAATATCTCAAAAAGTGCTCGAAGAGAAAGATTTGAAAAAGAGGCGGGGGGCGAAGCAATTTCGTCATACGAGTAATGAAACAAAAAGATTAATAAGAAAAAATTGCGATGTGTGAAGGCAGTTAATAAAAATATGAAAAATGGATACCTCAGCGGATTCGCCATGGCGAGAATAGTTTAAATCGAAGCAGCGATCTGATGTTCTAAGAAGAGAGGGCGAGAGGAACATTTAAACCTCGAGATAACATAGAAGCTAAACCAAACATGCGAGTGAAGAAGGACCATCTACGGGGGACGGGAAAAATGAAGCGGGATAACCACATAGCGAATAAGCGACTAAGGGAAAAAAGGCGAGGCTCTTCGTGGAAAGTGAGACAGACTTGTTATAGTGAGAACTATTAAAGTGTAATAAAGATCGGTAATCCACGAAGAAGTAAGCGCACCAAGATAACGAGAATTCTTTTCTTGGGTTAGAAGTCTCAAAGTTTGGGAGGAGCATGTCACCACTGAAATCGCGAGATATAATTGGGAGCTCGACTTGGAAGCTTACATTAAATAATGATACACTTTCAGCGTCTCAGGAGACAAGCTAGATATCTTCTGAGAAGCCGTCTGTGGCGGGAAGGCTCTGAGATATAATCTAGAATGAGTTCATACTAAAAAAAAAAAAAAATATATATATATATATATATATATATATAATAAAAATAAAATAAAAAAAAAATAAAAAGATTCTTGGTAAATGGCATAAGCGTCCTACAGAGTTGGGGTGAACTCCCCAGCGGTGACAAATGTACGTGTGGAAGAACACCGGCGTGAAATCGAGGCGGTAAGAGCATCTTGGTCACATGGGATCGAAGATCCTGCGTAATTGAATCTGGCGCATAAAATGTAAGCCCTCTTGGTATATCCACATAATCGAAATTGCGAGAACCTCGTCGGTCGATGTTGCCACCCACGAAGGCGATTGGATGAGTCGGATATGAAATGAATGGGAATTTGTAGGGGTATTCTGTTTTTCTATACACATCGAGGAATCTGGCGCGAGCGAGGAAAATTTGTCTAAACTTACATGGCCGTAGCATATAGAAATAAGCTGCTTTTCGGGGAGGAGGAAAGGTTATACGATCATAATTCTTCACTTGCTCCCGAAAGCGTCGGAAGACCCGTAAAGGGAGCCTTTCCCCGATCGTAGATGAAAGGAACCTCCTTAGTAGTTTTGAATTACGTGGAGCGTTCACTTTGGAGTTGGCTGCTGAAGAAAATATAACATGAGAATTCTAGAAACAAGGAAAGAAAGTGAATGAGCATTTGAAATTAAGTGCTTACCATATGAGAGAGAGGTATGAAACTTAAATAAGAAGATTGGATTTGGGAAAGGAAGATCACGGACACCTTGGATTCGGGAAAGGAAGATCACGAACACGAAAGAAGAAAAAAAGCACAAGCATTGGAGGCTATTCAAATAAAAAGGGTAAAAAAAGAAGAGGGAAATGTGAAAAAAAGAGGCCATTAGGTCGGTTCCCCTAAAGGTTGACCGTAGGATTTAGCCACCTAAGGAGCTCTCCCTCTTACATTTAACTTCTCCTTACTCGTCGAATCAAGTGATAGGAATGAATTCTTCCTCCTTGTGGGGTTGTCCTTTCTTTTTTGAAATATCAAAGGCGAGGACCTTGTTAAGGGGAAATGGCTAAGGGAATAAATTCCTCCTCCTTGCGGTGTTCCTTTCTTCCGAATATCCAGAACCGATGACCTTGTTAAGGTGAAATGGCTGGAATAGATCCTTCCTCCTTGCGGTGTTCCTTTCTTCCAGAATATCAGAGGCGATGACCTTGTTAAGGTGAAATGGCTCGGAATATAGATCCTCTCTCTCCTTGCGGTGTTCCTTTCTTCCGAGAATATCAAGCCCGATGACCTTGTTAAGGTGAAATGGCTGGCGGAATAGATCCTTCCTCCTCCTTGCGGTGTTCCTTTCTTCCGAATATCAAGGCGATGACCTTGTTAAGGTGAAATGGCTCGGAATAGATCCTTCCTCCTTGCGTTGTTCCTTTCTTCCGGAATATCAGAGCGATGACCTTGTTAAGGTGAAATGGCTGGAATAGATCCTTCCTCCTTGTAGTGTTCCCTTTCTTCCGGAATATCAGAGGCGATGACCTTGTTAAGATGAAATGATGGAAATGGAGTAAATCCTTCCTCGTTGCGGTGTTGTGGTTGAAAAAAAAAAAAAAATACTACGGTTACGAAAGAGAAGTCGTTGAAGCGATCGAAAAATTAACAAGCGGAAAATAAACACGACTAGAGGTTCACGGTTATATTACGAACATGGCACAAATGGTGTAGCATTTCAAAATCCAATATCTTATCTGTGATTTGCATATATATCAGTCTCCTTGTGGGAAGCTTGAAATATGGCTTAAGTACTGACTCTAGAAACTGCGATTTAACCGTATACTCGGGATTGTAATTTTGGGTTATAATAACAAATTTTCCATGATTATAATTCGAATTAATGCAATTGATTCCCACCACCCCGATTTTTCGAATGAATCTCGTGGATCCATTGACCACTTCTCACCTTGATATTGGGCACGGCATGGAGTTTTTACGGGTTAGGAATCACTAAGGTCGAAAAAAAAAGTCATCCCTTTTCGTGGTTTCTTTGTTACCATAATTGGATTCGGAAGATTATAAAGCATAACAAATAATGCAAAATTGGAAATTTTATAAAAGTATTACATTTTTTACAAAGAGTCTCTGCCATATGCCTTTTTTGCACATTCGATAAATCATCATCATTTGGGAAGATCTCTGACTTGGGGAGACTCTGAGTAAAAAAATTCGATGTCTGACGGTAGAATGATTAGTAGAAAGTAAAAAAAAAAATAGATAGAAAATAGTCGAGGTTAGTTAAACAATTTCCTTGTGTAAATACTCCATGGAAGGAGAATAAATGAATTTAGAGAGGCCGAGAAAACTATCTGTCGATTAAAAAAAAAGAAGACATAAATCCTCATTCAAAGACTAGTATCTTGATTTCTTCACGGTTTGGTTTTAAGACTTATTTATATCTCTATCATTTAAATGTTGATTATTTTTTAGTAAAAAAATTAAAAAAAAAAAAAAAAAAAAAAAAAAAATTATATATAAATATATATTCATTAACTATACATTTATAAAATATATTTATATATATATATATAATAATAATATATTTTATATATATATATATATATATATATATATATATAAATATAATATATATATATACATTAATTTATACCTTACACCCATGACGGTGATTGAAAGCGTCGGTCTTAGGAAAACATACTCGAAAGCATCGAGGAGAGCGGCACGGCGAGCTTTCGGTGGCGACCTCGTAAAGGCGTGAGAGTCTTCTTAATTTGCCATGGATCTTGAAAAATAACGGGAGGAGGGCCTTAAGCGGAGAAATCAAAGATTGTGGTGGTGATGGTAGTGGAATAATCGACAAGCAGTTGGCGTGAAACACAATCGACTTCTGTGAGTTCGTTATTTGAGGCTAATTTTAAGGATTTCATTTTATAAAGCGATGAATCAATTACATTATCAAATCATCGGTTTATAAAATCAAATCATCTTTATTTCATTATATCTTTTGAGTATATATATATAATTATCTTTAAAAAAAAAAAAAAAAAAAAAAGAGAGCAATTATGATGATATCGATAATGGGAATTTATTTTTGAAGATGATCTACTATTATGGCTTTCTTTCCTTACAAATATAATAATACATACACTAATAGTAGTATTTACTCTATTTAGAGAATTTATTTTTTTCGATCTTGGGTCATCGAGAGAATGATTTTTCCCTATTTAGGGTAAAATAAAAAAAAAAAAAAAAAAAAAAAAAGACAAAATTGATTATATAATATTTTTGGTTGGGTGGAAGTTGGCGGCAAGGCTTACTAGCAGAATACATATAATTGGGATCTTGAATATATACAAAATTGATTTTTTAAGTTTCCAAATTTAATTTTATATATATATATATATATATATATATATATATATATATAAATTAAAAAATATATATATTATGGAAACACATATACTATTTCTAAATGCAAAAGATTTGATCTCGTTTCCAAATAAAAGATGATTTTATTTTATTTTCAAAATAAAATAAGATCTTAATTAGCATGGAAATTCCTTTCAATCAATCATGCGTAATCATAAATGCATATCCTTTAAGATTGAGGATATTACTTTGAATATATCGTCTTAAAGGCACCTAGCTAGCCCGTATAATCAAGTATGCAAGTATATGGGTATTAGATCACCTATGTAGATCACTAAGATTGAGGATATTTTTTGCTTGACTAGAGATCTGGTTAAGTTTATATCATGTATACATATAGATTAATTATACTTATTTGCACATTTGATAATAAGACACGGATATATATATATAATATATATATATATATATATATATATATATATAAAATTTGATCCTTGTTTTCAAAATAAAATAAGACCTTATTTTATAATTTGATTTATCTTGAATTATTTTCCAAAAAAAAAAATAATAATAAAATAAAAATAAATAAAATAAAATAAAAAAAATAAAATATATATATATAATAAAATATAATAATATATATATATATATATATTATGGAATCAAATATTCTATTTCTAAATAGAAATGATTTGATCTTGTTTCCAAAATAATGTAAATGTTTTGATTTTACATAAAGAGACTTTATTTTATTTCTCGAAAATAAAATTCGTTTTTGCAAAAAAAAAAAAAAAAAAAAAAAAGCCTTGATCCGTATTTTAATATTTATGCATTAGATAGATAGATATATTTGTTATGTGATTGATGGATATGGATATTCTTAGTCTTAAAAGTTTTAACGAAAGTACATCCGTATGTATATAATCTTGAAATTAAAATCTATAGAATGTAAATAGGAGTAAATTTGTCGTGTATAGTGTATCTGAGGCCGGAATAAGTATTTTCACGACTTGAATCAATTCTCCTTTATTAGTGCATCTTATCATATATATACATATATATATATATATATATATATAAAATAAAATCTTTATGTATATATATATATATATATATATATATATTTTTGAAGGAAACAAAGAGTGATGAGGATTTGGAGAAGATTTTTAATATTTCGTGGGGGAGAGCTACCTACAAGGGTCCCTCTCCCAAAATTTTGTTGTTTCGGGACTTGCAAGATCGAGCTCGCACATTGTTCAAAAATTTGAAACATGATTTCAAAGACTTGAAGAAATTTGCACGATCACCACTCCGAGAAGGTGTGGTGGCGTCGTCTGAGGGGGCAAATGTGAGTCCATGTACAAATTAGGGTTCACATGACCTAATTGAATTGAATGTGCAATTAGGGTTCCACGGCTTCATTAAGGGTGCAAATTAGGGTTCGCATAACCTAAGGAAATAAAAGGCGGAAAAATCGAGAAATAAATGTGGAGACTGCGAAAAGCCTCCCGCGTGTCAAAGCGAGAAGGCTCGTGGGGCGGCTCGTTTGGGAATTGATTGAGGATTGGATTGGTAATTTAGAAGGGCGAGGCAATATGGGCATTACTCGAAGGACTAAAAAGGGTATTTACGGAATTTTCACGAAGGTATGTGCCTTGCATGACTACTTTCGAAAAAACCTATAAATACCCCTTCCATTCCATTTGGAAGGGGACTTTTCCTAACGGACTCAAGACTTAGACTCTCGGAAGATCAAAAGGACCCTTTTGGTGACTTAAAGGCTCGGAGATTCCACACTAAAAAGCACTAGAAAGGGTTTGAACATTCTCTACGAACTCGAAGGTCTCAAGAAGGCTCTTGGAATCCACATTACCTAACACGGTTCCGGATTCTAGGGGTTACGCCCGCAGCGTCGTTAGAGTAATCGCCCACCTGTCGTTCTCCCTCTTGATCAACCAATTAATTCCGTCTTTTATGGTCAATGCGTTGTTTCCATGGCATCTCATAAAGATCGAACTCGCACAGCACACAATTAATCATATTTATTGATGGAATTAAAAATTAATAAAATTAAAATAGTCCATCAGCGTTGCATTATTTGATCCATGAGCTTTAACTTAGTGACATATATAATGAGATGTTGCAATTACGTTACACATAAAATAGTATGTAACAACTCAAAATACTTGTTGTATAATTAAGAAAGTGTGAGAAGCGATATAATAAAAATCGATCATTAATAAATTAGTTAAAGAAACTGATAACTTAGATAGATGAATTAATACAAAATTTAAAAAATATTATATATATATATATATATATATATATATATATATATTCCTCATCTTGTTCTATTTTGGGTTTCTATATATATATAGATAGATTCTTGAAATAAATTGAATCAATATATAAATGCATGCATGCATGCGAAGCAAAGCTACCATTATATGAAAGCTAGCTAAGTGTGTTCCTAAAAGGAACAAGACATGGCCAGGATTGTGAATCACATTGGTAGTTCCAATTAAGTATAGTTGTATTCATTTACAACCACCCGTAATATAGTTCCCAAAAAGAAATTGGTGGTACAATTCCATGTGTCCGATATATAATGGAATTAAGTATTACAGCTAAGAGTACACCAAAGGGGACCCCTCCCTATGACTAGATTGGGGTCAGATACCAAAAACAAACAAACAAGAAATATGAAGAATCAAGAAGCTTACATTCTATCAAATTATCAATCCGTATATATATATATATATATATATATATATATATATATATATATATATATATATATATATATTATGCTTATTTATGGACGTATAAAGAACGTACAATTAATATGCCTCTCTTATTGACACATCGAAAGAGCGACGTTAACACTGACATGATCACTCGTATCTAATCAGTAACGAGATAATAAAAGTTGTTAAAGTGTATTAAATAAATAATGATCAAAATTAACTGAAACATAGTCCTAATAATAATAGTTAAATAGTACTGAAATAAGCCAAAAACCCTACTATGGCAACAAATAACAAAATTACATAAAAACCCTAAGTTCATAAAAATCCAAAAAACTTGGAAGACCCAAATCATCATTTCCCATGTGTTTTCGGGCATGAAATAGCATATGTCATGGCCAAAGACAATGTATCGTAATTTTAAAAGGATCAAAATTAAATTATATTCAAAACAAGACTAATTAACTGTCCAAAAGGCTTCTACCGACTGAATCACTTATGCACTTGGCTTGGTTAAGATTGATCACCAAAGAGTAGCTAGCCGTGGTTGTACGTACGGTGATAGAAAGAATAGAAACTTCAACTTTTCTTTTGCATGGGAAATACGACAAGAGGATGCCAGAGGTAGTTTCCTTGTCGTGTGCCGTAGCTAGCTAGCTAGATATTTATGTGCTTTAATTCTATTCTCTTGAGAAGAAGGTATGCTGATCAATTATTAGTCTCTTATAGGGCCACGGCTTAATAAATTAATGAATCATTTCTTTATCTGTAAAAGGGCTGCCCATTTTCAACATATTTTGATTGAAAAGATGGGTTGCTTTTTTGGTAAACATGTATGTCTTTACAGTACTATTTGCTCATATATCCCGAGTATAATCTTTTTTTTTTACTACATATTTTGTGCGAAATGTACCACCTCAATTTTGTAAATAAGAGAGGCTTCTTATATCTAAGAATGGTCTTCTTTATGGTAACACTGTCAACATTATTCTTTTTCTTTCTTTTTAATCTTCTTCTTTCCTAATATTTAATTAATTATGGCTCTATTTACCTAACTTACGCTTAATTTATATATATATATATATATATATATATATATATATATATATATGCCCATGAGATGGGATACCTTAATTATAGGCACGTCTGTTTACTACATTTTTGTCAAGTACCCTATGCATTCATAATAATGATTAGGTAAACTTTTCCAAGTAAAGATTATAAATATCTCATTTAACAACCGGATCACATTAGTTTTCTCATACAATAACAAATACTAATTAAGATTCGAATTATAAGATTAATATTTATTTTTTAAAAGTCAATTTAAGATATTTTAGAATTTATAATTGACACCATTCATTTAAGTTTTGAAAACAATAAATATTGTAACTAATAATACTTTTTGTGGTTTGTTATATTCATTATTATATTGAGATAAAATAAATGAATTCATGTCAATTTTGAGTTTAAAATATTTAAAATTAAATATTTATCTTATAATTTAAAACGAATGTAGTATGCAACTCAAAGATACTCCCTCCCTTGTTCCCTTGTTCAAAATCTAAAATTCGAAATTAATACTCCTCTTATTCCAAAATATAATTAGATAGAGTTTGGCTTTTTAAATTTAATATGAAATATTTTCAAGTTCAAAATTGATCTGGTAAACTTTTGAATACAATTAATCTTTTATTTAGTAATTCCTTTTAATTATTTTATAATTTTAATTATTGTATTGTATAAAAGTAAATGAATTCATATCAATTTTAAATTTAAAAATATTCAGTTTGATTTTGTCTAATATGCTATATTATTTAACTCTAGTTAGTACAATCGTATTTATCATAGAACATTTTAAAAATACAGCTGGTTACAAAACATATTATTTTCAAAGCTTAGATAAATCACACCAATTTAAAATATTAATTTTTTGTAAATTAACTTCGAAATGTCAAAATGAGTCGCTTGTTTTTAGAACAATTTAAATTAATAAATAAATAATTTTCTTTTATAGTTAATTTATGACTAAATCTTCATCAAGTTTTCCTATTTATTAAGTATTAAAAAGAGGGAAAAGAAAATTCATTAGTATTTGTATAGACAGTAATTGCACCAAAAATATCAACTTTGAGGAATAAGAAATAATTTACTCCTCAAGTTTCAAGTTTTTATAACCTCTAAATTTGAAGATCTTTCTTTCTTTTTAATCTTCTAAATTATACTACATTTATTAAGTTTGGCTTACAGATGTTGTGTAGAGTCCAGTACAAAACAATTAGGAGCAAAAGACAAGATTGGGCTTGGGTAAGAAAATCATAATTTCCTAAGAACAAGAACAAACATTGGGCTTGGGCCCAATCGATCTCTTCTATAGACATTTCTTCATCCACCAGTGGTCAAACAGCTGGATTCCTCTTCACCTTTCCACAGCTCTCAATTTCCAACCCTCTCTCTTTACTTCCTTTTCTATTTAATTTCATCTTTCCATGCTGCATATATAGAAATGAACATCAAGCTTTTCCTCCTCAACTTGACCCTTCAAAAAAAAAATAAAAAAACTAATAATTAATTTGCTCATAAAACAGTCATTATATATTAAAGTAACAATACATTTAACGACACAATTAGTTCGTCGCAAAAAAGTTTATCTTTGCTACAATCACTATAAATAATATTTGAGAAAAATTAAATAAAAACTATAATGACGGTGAACGGGGATACTGATTACTCGATTAAGTATGTCCTATTCTGTCAATTTGAGATTAATTGGTTTAAATTTTTATTAGACTTGAGGGGTGTTTGTTTAGAAATTTGAATGATTTGAATCGGTCGGTCATTCGATCGATCGTTATTTTGAATAAAAATAAATGCGAATCGAATTGATTTTTTGGGATGAATGGCCAAGTATAATTTTTTTGACTGAATAGGCTGAATGAAGTATTTTATATATAATTTTTTTTACAATATTAATTATTATATTAAGTAATATTAAATAAATTTACAATAATTTTGAATATTTTTCATTATTCGGATATTTGATACGTATCGATTATCAAATAATTTTTTTTCATTCAAGTATTTCAATTACGCTTCATTCAATTTCATTCAAATTATTTAAACATTCAGAACTATTTCATTCAATTTTATCAAAACACCCAATTGGTCTCATTACAAATACAAATAAAAAGCCAGGCATGTAACTTGCCAAACAAACTCAGATAATTAATTAATTTTAATTACGGGCCAGGGGCATGAAACTTGCCAAACAAACTTGGATAATTAATTAACTTTACAAGCCAGGGGCATGCAACTTGCCAAACAAATCAATAACGGGACTATGCGTTTAAACATAATCTTGAAGTAAACCGTGTTATATTTCAAATGAAATGGAGAGTCTTAAATCTTCGTATATTTTTTATCATCTCGATTTCTTCTATCATTATGATATCACATTCCAACACCTTTTAAATCTGAACCATAAAATAGAGACTTCATTTCATTTGAAATGCCTGATTCGAATAGCCTGATCATGCGTGGAATATCAGAGCACCGATTGACATGAGATGGAGATAAGCAGTTACTAGTACTCACTCTCTATTAAAAGTATATGCAGGTCGTTTTAAACTTTTTTTTATATTCACAATTATTTATTTGTCGTTTGTAGTTATCTGGGAGAATTGATTCTTATTTTTTCCAAATCGCTTATTACTCACTTTAATCTTTTGATTCATATTTATGAGATAAGTAAAGTGAAGGGTATTATAGACAATTGATACTATAGTTAATACTTTTCAATCATTTTCTTAATTCTTATGCACATGTCTAAAACGTCCTATATTAAGGAACGGAGGGAGTATTACTTATTGAGGCAAGTAACACAAATTGGATAAACGAGAAGAACAGTACAAATTGCAGATGACATGAAATTATTATATAGAACGACTACTCGCAACTCACAATGCTCCATTTCCCACAATATACATACATATATAATTATTAGGGTAGGGTTACCCTGCCTGGCTGCCTTAGTTTCTTAATTAATTTCTTGTCATGGAAACAATGACTTTGAAGAAGTGGGTCTTCTCTTTGGACATTCGATCAGCAATAATCTCCCTGCACCTTTGGAAAAGCTTGTCCATTATAGCTTCTCCAAATTGACTAACAAGTAATGGTTCAGCCACAGCTCTCATACACTTTGCAACATTGTATCCACCATTATTAATATCCTTCAATGAGCTGTCGTCATCGTAGGCATTCCAATTCACCTCAGAAACCTCCAGGCGGTCAATCAAGAAAGACCCTTCCTTTTCCACCTCATATTTCACTTCTCCAGGGGATGGAGTGTACTGAGGGATGTTAAAGGCTTCCAGTTTTTCTTCTTCTACCAGCCCCTGCATGCATGCATGCATTCATCTTAATTACTGTTGGGTACGTATATAGACTCATGTGAACTGAATTGTTTGGGCAACCTTTTGAAGTGCATGTGATCATTTTCTCCAATTTAATGATGGGCATAGGTGACATAATTGAAATTGATAGATGGTGGGCAATGTGGGATCAGGAATATATGAAAGTAACCAAATCATCTAAAAGTTTAAGTTATTAGAAAAAGACACCAACAATTAATGTATATGGTATTTAATAACAAAAAAATTGTAATTTTTATAATGTAAGAATTTGAATATATATATAT